>JAJEJH010001146.1:0-42278 GCA_026122585.1 Anacardium occidentale | reverse complement strand
TTACATGGTCAAGATGTCGAATCTCTGTATTCATTAGTCTGATCAATAAAGTAGTTTTCAGAAATATTTTTTATACACACACATATATATACGTAAACAAAAATTAAAAATAACCTTTTAAATATTCAAATTATATAAAAAAAAATTGCTTATTTGCTTTCCCTTTCACTCTCACCCTATTTTTTCTTTCTTCTTATAAATTGAAGTGTCTTTGTCCCATAATCGTATTGCATAATAGGAGGTAAACTATAATTTTTAAAAATATTAGTGATCTTTTACAGATTTTAGGGGTTATTCCAAATTTGAAAAAAGTTTAGGATTTTTTTCAAAATTATTGAAATATTTGTGTTGAACCCTTGTGGATTTTGAATTGATGCAAAACATATGTTAAAATATCTAACTGATCCATGCATATATCGAATATATCAAAAGGATCAAAAGGTTTATTTTTTGCAGAAATTATCTAATACATGATCGTGTGTAATCAGACCGCACAATCGTGTTATATTTTATTACAATTCAGATTTGCTTAAAGAAGGCACATGACCATGTGCATAAGACACATGACCATGCACATGAGGCACACGGTCATGTGTAAAAGGCACATGACCATGCGCAGGACGTACACGGACATATGTAAAGGTGCATGACCATGCACATGAGGCGCATGACCATGTGCCATGAAGAAATTTTTCTACACGCCCGTGTGAATGGGGTGCATGACCATGCACATGAGGCGCATGACCATGTGCCATGAAGAAATTTTTCTACACGCCCGTGTAATAGAAACACACGCCCGTGTGCAAAGAAAAAATTCAGCCGTGCGTCTCCCGTGCGCTGATCGTGTCTGGACCCGTGCAAGCTTCTGGAATTTGGAGGCATCTGAAGAAAATTAACACACGCCCGTGCTTGCACAAAATTGACCGTTGGAATGTGCAGAAAAAAGAAGCACGACCGTGCATCAAGAGGACACGCCCGTGCAACTTTCCAGAAAGGCTCCAACGACTCTCAAATCAGCAGCAACGGCTAGAATTTTTCATTTCTTATAAATTGGAGCTGATTTGAAGATACAAGGGTTAGAGAATCAGGCCTAAAACTTCTACTCTTCATTCTCTAATTCTTCTCCAAACTTCTCTCACAAAAACTACATTTGTAAATCCTTAGAGAGAAACCTTGAGAGCATATTGTAAATCCGTCTTGTGAGACAAATCATTATAATTTCCACAAACCCTTGGGCGTAATCCCATGAAACTAGTGTTGGGGCGTAATCCCTGTTAAAACTAAGTTAAGGGCGCAATCCCTTGTATCAAAACTAGTGTTAAGGGCGAAATTCCCTTGTTGAAAAAACTATTGTAACTTTGGGTTAAAGTTAGTGGAAGGAAAATCTTCAAGCGGGGTTGCTTGGAGTAGTGGACGTAGGAGGCGTGGAGAATCTCCGAACCACTCTAAAATCGGCTGAGCATTTCTTTCCTTTTACTCTCTTTATTTATATTTGCTTAGTCGAATTTATATTTTGTGCTTAATTGTATTGATATAATTGAATGCTTGTTTTGGTAGAATAGAAAAAACGTTTTAAACTTGATAAATTTTAATTAACCTATTCACCCCCCCTCTAGGTTATTTGCCATATTGTTTTTGGGGTTTTTCAATTAGGTATCATGAAAAATAAGTTCAAGGGTCTACCCAAACTTATGGCATTCTATTGAAAAGTTGCAAAGACCTACACAATTTGAGACCTCAACAAGGTATATAAGGCATTGGAAAGCTTTCACCTTAGGATGCTTTAGTACCTGTAAGTAATTGGCTATGAGAAATGAGAAAGGGCATTTTTCATGGGGTTTGATACAATATTATGATAACCAATATTATTGAGTCATTCAACACCCTAGATAAATTCATGTGTAGGTTGTCCATCACCTTCCTTGCAGACTTCATATGGCACACTTTGCAAAGATGGTTCCACAAGAGAAGAAACCACATGTATTAGTATAACATGTGATCCTCCCTCAAGCTACATGTCATGCTATGGTATGCATATGCAACTTTATTAACTGAAATTCTGATTATCTGATGCTTATCTGATGCATTTTAGCCATTAAACTGATTTCTCATGTTTTAATTAATTAATTTCTGAAAACTGCTGCTGCACGGGCGTGTGAGCAAGGCACACGGGCGTGCATGACTCACACACAGGCGTGCATGGCTAAGGCACACGGGCGCTTGCCCAGACACAGGGGGCCGTGCGCTGGTCGTGCTACTGATCGTGCGCGCTAGTGGAATTCTGGGTAATTTCACTGAAAAAGCATGCACACGGTCGTGTCCCTCAGGACACACGAACATGTTCCTGTAAATACAAAGGGCACACGACCGTGCCATGCAGGCACACGGTCGTGTGTCTTGTTCTTCAACAAGAACACCCGTCTGGAAAATACATAATTCACCAACCAATTCACATTCAATCTCAAATCCACTTCTAACACACATTCCCAACACCTCAATAAGCATCTATATAAGCTCAAATTCAACATGCATCAACCATAGCTCAATCCACCATGAAAGTACATCAATTCTTTCACTAAAACATACTTAAACATGCATGCATGCTTCAAGGTGGAAATTCATCATCTAATTCAACATGCAACAACATATAAACATACCCAAAGTTCATCCACATGCAATAGATTCGTTCAAGCATCACAAACCATCAAAACATGCTGGGAAAACTCAAAGAGAAGTAAGCGAACACTTACCTCTCGCCATTGTCGCTGGAAGCTTTTCTTTCAACTAATCTCTTGGCTCTCTAGCTTGATCGGGAGCTGCTGCTGGCTGAATTTCCTGTCTAAGGTTGGGAGAAACTGAAACAAGGAAGAAGAGTTTGCTAAAATGGAAAGTGGGTGAAAAAATGACTTAATTCTCTCGGCTCTCTTATATATATATGCACTTGCACGGGCGTGCACATGGAAAAATGAAGATTAATCATTTTCCGCACATTCGCATGATCGAATCCTTCCTAAAGGAATCACACGAAAGCCACACAGGCTCTGGAAACTTACTAACTCACCTCTGAACTTTTCTAGACTCCTAATCTATTTCTGGATTTTATTTCTAACCCCAAAACTCTTCCCCTAAGAGCTTTTCTAACCTGGGATGCTACATGCCCTATCGAGTTCATCCAAAACTCTAACCTGGATATTGGGTTCTGAATACTGAATGACTAAGGAAATCAGATCCCTTGATCCTTTTCCATGTTGATGTTTTGGCATGTCATGCTATGAAATGCTTATGCAGCATTATTTATCTGCTATTATGCTTATCTATTGCTTATTAGCCTTTAAATTGGTTTCTCATGCTTAATTATCCATTTTTTATCAATTTTTGGAAAAATCTACTGGTGTAGGGGTGTGTAGACAAGGCACACAGGCGTGCAAGGAACACACACAGACGTGCATGGTAAGGGCACATAGGCGTATGCACAAACGCACGGGGTCATACGCTGGTCGTGCTCGTTTCTGAAAAATCTACATAAAATCATAATTTATCAGACACACAGTCGCATCCCTCAGGACACACGGGCATGTCCTCTGTAAACAGGTCATGCACACTTCGTGCACACGGGCATGTCCCTACAGAAACAAAGACACACGGACGTGTATCTGTAGGACCCGCCGCCACGAGTACCCCTCTGCTGCTGAAAACTATGGGGAGCTTTTATTAATAATCTGAAAATTCGGGTACCCGCGACGGGAATCCTACGAAAATAAACGAAACTGAAACTATACAATTCTGCACATGCGGAAGCTGAAATATATACATCGACTGAATTACACATATTGTTCTGTACAATGGGCCCATTGGCCTTTTTCATACATACATACTGTCTTTGTACATCTGGATATGTAAGACCCGCTGCCACGGGCACCCCTGCCGCTGAATAACTATGGGGAGCTTTTATTAATAAACCGAAAATATGGGTACCCGCGACGGGAATCCTACGAAAATAAATAAAATTTCCTGGGACTATACAAATTCAATTCTGCACATGCGAAAGCTGAAATATACATCACTGAAATATATACATAAACTGTTATGTACAATGGGCCCATTGGCCTTTTCACATATACATACACTGTTTTTTTTTTTGTACATCAGGATACATCTGGAAACATACAAAAGGTACAGGTGACCACACAGGTCCAAAATTGATATACATACTGATCGTGGTGTGTGTGCGTGCCCTCTCCGTCAGCCTCGATCCAACCGTTCCTCGAACCTAGCACGAACCACCTGAAAAGGATGGAAGAAGGAGGGGGATGAGTGATAAAGATCACCCAGTAAGCGCTCCTTACTCCCCTCAATACCCAAGCAAGCATAAACATTCATATAATTCAAACATACCTGGACCTCAGCCCTAATCATACATCTATGCGCTTGCTGGAATCTGGAAACTGTTATCTGAATCTCATTCTCATTATATATTGATATCATTATTATTCATGTCATGATGTGTATGTCATGCCATACTAACTGAATATACTGGATGCATGCATCTGAATACCTCTCTGTACCCGATGGTACCTACTGTGCTGATCAGACTGGTGAACACAGAGATTCGGCATCCTGGCCATGTGGGCTGAATAGTCTAGCTACTGGCTAGAAAGCTGAATCTGAAAAACCACTGTACTGCTTCGATCTGACTGGTGTCAGAGAGCTGAAACTGAAATGCTGCTGAATCCTCTGACTGGTGTCAGGAACAGAATCTGTAACACTGCTGAGCGTTCTGACTGGTGTCAGAAGGTTGAATCCCACAGATGCCCCCTCGTGTTCCACCGATACTCTTACCCATACATCGGGTTCTGAAAAACTGTTGAATTCGGATCCTCTGATCCTTTCTGAAACTACATGTCATGTCATGATATGCACATGCAGTTTATTATCTGAATACAGGTTCATATGATGCTTATCTGAAGCATTTAAACCATTTATCTGAATTCTTATGCTTAAATAATCAAATTTTAATCATTTTTCTGAAAAACTGCTGATGCACGGGCGTGCACCAGGACGCACGGGACCGTGCACTGGTCGTGCGCCTGGTCGTGCAAGCTACTGGAATTTACTATTCATCTTCACTGAAAACGCTTACGCACGGGCGTGCATGGGTAATTTCTGGCCGTGCACACGTCGTGCACACGGGCGTGCATCTGGAAAAACGAAGACTCACGGTCGTGCCATACTGGCGCACGGTCGTGCGTCTAGTTCTTCAACAAAGCACCGCTTAGAAACTTGCCTCAAACTCAAGCCATTTCACATTCATTCATCAATTCACTTCAATAACACATTCCCAGCACCTCAAACCACACAAATCCAGCTTCATAAGCAACATGCATCATCAATCATGTGATCTACCATGGAAACATCTTCTTTCTCTTTCTAAAGCCATACATACACACATGCACAATCCAAGGGTGGAAATCTATCAACCAAATCAACATGCAATGGCATATAATCATTCCCAACATTCATCAACATGCAAAGAACGCACCTATGGCATAAAACATCACAAAACAAGCCGGGAAAATGCGAGAAGAAGTGAAGAACACTTACCTCTCTCCATGCTTCGGAAAGCTTTCTCTTCACTCTAATCTCTTTGCTCTCTAACCAGATTGGGAGCTTCTTGCTGCTGGTTCCCTTCTCTAAGGATAGGAGGAACTGAAAATGGAAGAGAGAATTGACTAAAAAGGAAACTTGGGTAAGAAAAGAATAACAATTCTCTCGGCTCTCACTTATATACTAGGCCACGCACGAGCGTACACCAATGATGCACGGGCGTGCACAAGGGAAAATGAACTTAGTTCATTTCCCGCGCATTCGCACACTCGAATCCTTCCGAAAGGATTCCAACGAAAGCCACACGACTTCAAAAACTTACCAACTCACCCCTGAACTTTACTAGACTCCCAATCTCTCTCTGAATCTCATTTCTAACCCCGAAACTCTAACCGAAAAGGCTTTCAGAATCTAGGATGCTACAGGATACAAAAGTATTTACAAATTGACCACACAGGTCCAAAACTGAAAACTGTACAACTACGATCGAGGTGTGTGTGTGTGCCCTCTCCGTCAGCCTCGATCCACCCGCTCCTCGAACCCAGCACGAACCACCTGAAAAGGATGGAAGAAGGAGGGGGATGAGTGATAAAGATCACCCAGTAAGCGCTCCTTACTTCCCTCAATACCCAAGCAAGCACACACAATCATATAAATCAAACATACCTGGGCCTCGGCCCTAATCATACATCTATGCGCTTGCTAGAATCTGGAAACTGTTATCTGAATCTCATTCTCATTATATACTAATATCATTATTATTCATGTCATGATGTGTATGTCATGACATGCTAACTGAATATACTGGATGGATGCATCTGAATACCTCTCTGTACCCGAAGGTACCTGCTATACTGATCAGACTTGGTGGAATACAGGGATTCGGCATCTTGGTCATGTGGGCTGAACAGTCTAGCTACTGGCTAGAAAGCAGAATCTGAATACTACTGCCCAATCTGACTGGTGCCAGATGGTAAACTGAACTGCTGCTGAGTAGTCTGACTGGTATCAGAAACTGAATCTGAAAAACTGCTGAGCGTTCTGACTGGTGTCAGAAGGGTGAATCCCACAGATGCCCCCTCGTATTCACCCCATACTCTTACCCGTATATCAGGTTTTGAATACTGAATACTGTTGAATTCGGATCCCCTGATCCTCTCTGAAACTACATGTCATGTCATGATATGCACATGTAGTTTATTATCTGAATACAGACTCATCTGATGCTTATCTGAAGCAATTTAACCATTTATCTGAATTCCCATGCTTAATAAATCAATAATTAATTATTTTTCTGAAAATCTACTAATGCACGGGCGTGCATCAAAGTGCACGGGCGTGAGCCAGGACGCACGGGGTCGTGCGCTGGTCGTGCACCTGACCGTGCACGCTACTGGAATTTTCCTGGAAAACATTCACTGAAGGCATGCACGGGCGTGCGTACGCAGACACACGAGCGCGCATGGGCATTTTCTGGCCGTGCACAGGGCGTACACACGGGCGTGCATCTAGAAAAACAAAGACTCACGGCCGTGCCATACTGGCGCACGGTCATGCGTCTGGTTTTTCAACAAAGCACTGCCTGGAAAATGCACGAAATTGCCAACCAAAACACAATCAATTGCAAAGCCACTTCAAGTACATGTTCCCAGCACTTCAAATAACACAATCCAAGCTTCACATGCAACATGCACTCATTCATCACAAATTTACCACGGAAACTTCTTGTTTCTCTCACTAAAGCACACACATAACACATGCATGCTTTAAGGGTGGAAATTCTTCATCCAAATCAACATGCAAAGCCATATAAGCATTTCAAACATTCATCCACATGCATTTAACTCATCCATGGCATCAAAACTCATCAAACATGCTGGGAATTTGCGAGAAGAAGTGAAAGAACACTTACCTCTTGTCATGCTTCCGAATGCTTCACAAATCACTAATCCCTTTGCTCTCTAACAGGATTGGGAGCTATTAGCTGCTGGATTTCCTCTCTAGGAATGGGAGGAACTGCTGAAATGAAAGAAAGAATTGGCTAAAGCAAACTTGGGTGAGAAAAGAACCAAATTTCTCTCAGCTCTCACTTATATACTATGCTACGCACGGTCGTGCATCAATAATGCACGGGCGTGCACAAGGGAAAATGAACTTAATTCATTTTCCGCACACTCGCCTGATCGAATCCTTCTGAAAGGATTCCTACGAAAGCCACACGGCTCCGAAAACTTACTAACTCACCCCTGAACTTTACCAGACTCCCAATCTATCTCTGAATCCCGTTTTTAACCCCATAACTCTACCCCTAAGGGCTTTCTGGATCTAGAATGCTACATTTCCTCCCCCCTTATAAAAATTCTGACCCCGAAATTACCTGACTAACTCTGGGAACTTATCCCTGATCTCAGACTCTACCTCCCAAGTGGCTTCCTCCACTCTCTAGCTGCGCCATAAGACCTTCACTAGAGGAATCTGTTTGTTTCTGAGGACTTTAACCTTGAAGTCTAGGATCTGCACTGGCAGCTCTTGATAACTCAGATCATCAGCCAACTCAATCTCTGAAAACTGAAGTACATGAGAAGGATCCCTTACATACTTCCTCAACTGAGACACATGGAACACATTATGAATCCTGTCCATGCTAGCTGGCAAAGCCAACCTGTAGGCAACTATCTCCACTCTCTCAAGTATCTCATAGGGACCAATAAATCTAGGGGCCAACTTCCCCTTTTTGTCAAATCTGAGAACTTGCCTGTATGGAGCAACCCTCAAAAACACTCTGTCGCCTACTGAAAACTCAATTTCTCTGCGTCTCAAGTCTGCATAACTCTTCTGTCGATCCTGGGCCTGTTTCATTCTCTGTCTAATAATTTTGATCTGCTCAATCATGCCCTGAACTATCTCTGGGCCCACAACTGTCTCCAAAGAATCTCTCTCTCCAATCTCATCCCAATGAAGAGAAGATCTACATTTTCGACCGTACAATGCCTCAAATGGAGCCATCTGAATCGTCGCCTGATAGCTGTTATTATAAGCAAACTCCATGAGGGGAATCAACTCTACCCAATCAGTCTGAAAGTCCATACAACAAGCTCTGAGCATATCCTCTAGAATCTTATTCACCCTCTCAGTCTGGCCATCTGTCTGAGGATGATAAGCTGAACTGAGCTATAATCTGATCCCTAAGGCTTTCTGCAATGATCTTCAGAAAGTTGACAAGAATCTGGAGTCTCTATCTGACACTATAGTCCTAGGAATACCATGGAGTCTGACCACCTCCCTGATATACAGTCTCCCCAACTGATCTGTAGACATACCTTGTCTGACCGGTAGAAAATGAGCTGACTTGCTCAGTCTGTCTACTATTACCCAAATACCATCAAATCCTCTCTGAACTCTGGGAAGACCAGAAATGAAGTCCATAGAAATATCTTCCCATTTCCACTCAGGAATACTCAAGAGATGAAGTAAACCTGAGGGTCTCTGATGCTCTGCCTTAACCTGCTGACATACCAGACATTTGGAAACAAAGTCTGCGATATCTTTCTTCATGTCTGACCACCAGAAACTCTTATTGAGATCCTGATACATCTTTGTACTGCCTGGGTGTGCTGAATACACCATACTGTGCACCTCTGACAAAATCTTCTGTCTCAACTCTGAACTCTGTGGCACACAAACTCTATCTCTAAATCTCAAGATCCCATATCTGAACTCAAAGTCTGGCACTGCTCTCTCTGACATCCTCTGAAGCATACTCTGAGTCCACTCATCAGACATCTGACTGTCTCTGATCTCATCATACAGAGAAGATCTGATTTGTAATCTAAAGAAACCTGCGGTCACTATCTCAATCTGCTCTCTGGCTATCTTATACTGCAGCTCTCTCTGAACGGAAAGACTGGATAAGGCCACGCGTCTACTCAACGCATATGCCATTACATTGGCTCTCCCTGGGTGATATCTGATATCAACATCATAGTCCTTCACCAACTCTAACCATCTCCTCTGTCTCATATTCAACTCTCTCTGGGTGAAGAAATATTTCAGACTCTTATGGTCTGAATAAATGTTGCACTTGACTCCATAAAGATAGTGTCTCTAAATCTTCAAAGCAAACACAACTGCAGCTAACTCCAAATCATGAGTGGGATATCTCATCTCATGATCTTTCAACTGTCTGGAGGCATAGGCAATAACCCTACCATTCTGCATCAAAACTGCTCCAATCCCCTGATGGGACGCATCTGTGTAAATATCAAACTCCACTCCCTCCTAAGGTAGTGCTAAAACTGGAACACTAGTCAATCTCTGCTTAAGCTTCTGGAATCGTGCCTCACAATCATCTGACCAAACAAATGGAACCTCTTTCCTAGTCAAGGCAGTGAGAGGCCTCGCTAGGCTAGAGAATCCCTCGATGAATCGTCTGTAATAACCTGCCAACCTAAGGAAACTCCTAATCTCCTTTACTGTTTTTAGCCTTGGCCAACTCAATATAGCCTCTACTTTACTAGGATCCACTGAAATACCGTCTGCTGTCACTATATGTCCCAGAAATGCCACTCTGTCAAGCCAAAACTCACACTTGGAGAACTTGGCATATAGCTGTCTGTCTCTCAGTCTCTGAAGCACATATCTGAGATGCTTCTCATGCTCTGCCATACTCCTAGAATACACGAGAATGTCATCAATGAAAACCACCACAAACCGGTCTAAGCAGTCATGAAACACCCGATTCATCAGATCCATAAAGATCGCTGGGGCATTAGTCAACCCAAACGGCATAACCACGAACTCATAATACCCGTATCTGGTCCTGAAAACTGTCTTGGAAACATCCCTGTCTGCCACTCTGACCTGGTAATAACCTGATCTTAAGTCAATCTTTGAAAACACTGCTGCCCCTCTCAACTGATCAAACAAATCATCAATCCTTGGTAGGGGGTACTTGTTCTTTACTGTCACTCTGTGCAGCTCCCTGTAGTCGATACACATCCTCATGACCTATCTTTCTTCTTAACAAACAGAATCGGAGCTCCCCAAGGTGAACAACTGGGCCTGATAAACCTCTTATCTGTCAACTCCTGAAGCTGCTTCTTTAACTCCTGAAGCTCAGTTGGAGCCATCCGGTACGGAGCCTTAGAAATTGGAGCCGTACCTGAAAGAAGCTCGACACTAAACTCCAACTCTCTGTCTGGAGGTAACCCTGGTAACTCCTCTGGAAATACATCTGGAAACTCTCTGACAACTGGCACATCCTCGATACTCGGGCCCACTGAACCACTGTATATGACATTGGCCAAGTATCCAACACAACCCTGTCTCAACAATCTGCTCGCCTGAATACTGGAGATCATCAGACTGTCAACTCTGCCCTCACCAAACACAAACTGATCAGGGCCTATGTGGAATCTCACTTTCTTCCTTCCACAATCTATCTCTGCACCATATCTACCCAGGAAATTTATACCCAATATCATATCAAATGTTTTATCTCTGAGCTTTCTCAATTCTAATTGTACCATAAATTCTCATATCTAACCCCAGATTTTCAGCCTAAAAAACATTTTTAATCATGGGATATTATGGGTAATTGTGCAACAAACGTAATGAACGTGGAGAAAGGCATTTGGCATTGTATATGGCCACTTGCTAGTCAAAAAAATGTACATGATTTTTCTTAGTATGCATTTGACGCATGGAGACATAAGTTGAAGACGAGTACATACATGATTTGTAAAAGTTGGCAATTTCAAAATTCATTTGTACAATGTGTAACGCGCATGTAAAAAAAGAGTAGTTTCATAAAGGTAGAAAAAAGTGAATACAATTGTATTTTAAATAATAAAAGTGATTATTTAAACTAATTTTCTCAATATTTAAATCTCCATATGCATTATAAAGTGATCCCAATTAAAGTGCAACACAGATTAAAAGATAATGCAAGAACTGTCATAACATGTAAATCTAATACAATAAATAAACAAACATGCGAAAAACAATAATAATCAGAAAAAACAAATATACAGAAAAAACCAACAAGCATAAAATTAATCAAATCATTATAACTCCCCTCAGGATACATACCTAGACATTCAACTCTCGTGTTACTTTTCCTCGATGCGCTGTAGTTGTGTTCTTTGAACATATTTCATAGATTTGATTTTCACAATCTCTCAATGGGTTTTCTAAAATCCTAAGAAAACTTTAGTACTAAAATTTAAAGAAAAAGGTGTGGGAATCATAAAAATAATCCTAAGAAAAATTTAGCAGAGTTCCCTTAGAGTATATAGCAAAAAGTCCTTCCAAACTAAGATTCTCAACGCTTTTATATTGCTTTTCTAAGTTCTAATTTCCTAGTTAAAATCTCATTACTAATATAGAGTTTTTCTAATTAAACTAAGATCCCCTAAAGGAAATATCTTGATAAAAATTAGAATTTTCCTTCTTAAAATTGACTAAAAAGAATATCCTAATTAATTTAATAAGCTTTCCTAATTAAATCAATCTGATATCCTAATTTAATTAATTACTTATTCTAATTAAATTAACTATAATTTAGTCAAATATACTAATTAATTAAATATATTTAATTTAATTGATTAAATATTCTAATTAAATTAACTTTAACTTAGTTAAATATACTAATTAATTAAATATGAATTGAGTAAATATGCTAAGTAAATTAATTAACTATCCTAATTTAATTAATCAAATGTCCTAATTTAATTAATAAACTATACTAATAGTGTTTTAGAGATTCTATATCTTAGGTTCGATTACTCACATTGAGTTCACTTATTTGTTCTCGATTCATATTTAAATTATCAATTTGAAATCCTACGTGAAATCTATTGTAAACTACTACCATTAAAAAAAACTTAACTGGGTCAAAATAAGATGGCCATCCATTCAATCATTGAGAAAACTTCCTGCATTCGCTGCATTCCCTTCCATGCCATCAATAGTTTCCCCTTCTGTCTTAGCTAGAACCACCATGCCAAGAAAATCGTGGTGCAACTTAGTCAAACTTCTCTATATACCCATCAAAGCCTCGTGTCTCTCTTGATTCCTAAAATCCGAACCATCTGTTGTCGACAAATTTTGTTTCAATTTTCCCACTTCCGGAAACAACTTTTTCAATGACTTCCTCACTTGGATTCTCTCCAGTTGCATTATAGTACATTCTCTTAAGGTCTTTCTTAGAATCTGACAAAATCTTCTCTCTCAGAGACTGAAAATCCTTCATCATGTCTCTAAGCGTGGTTCTCAGACCGTCAGCCTTGTGCGATCAACCGACCTCCCTTCTTTAAAGGCTTGTGCAATTCTGTAGTTGCTTATATTGGATTTATCCAGTGATTCTAGCTTTGATTTGACAATCTTGGCTTTACGAAGTACAGAGACAATATCTGCTTCAATTCTGTCTCTTAGGCTCCGGAGTACTTTGGCGCTGTGAGTAGACTTAGTCCCTTCATTAAGATTCTAAAGATCGTACAAGAGATTGGTGATCTCGTCCATTGCTTCCTCGATTCCATCGACTTCTTGGAAAAACTGAGAGAAGCTTTCTTCATCTTCGGGGTTGAGTTGGCGTCTTTCTATGTCGACTTCTGCTTCAAAGTCCTTCTGAGCCTGTTCTTCAGTTCCACATAATTTAAGAATGATTTTGTCATTAAATCATTCATCTCTGCAAGAATTTTGCAAATACCTTCTGTAAAAAAAAAAACAGAATTAAAGAAAAAAATAAAAAAAAACGCAAGAATCCACAAGATTTTTAAAAAGAAGTAAACAAAATGGAAGTGCCCTAAAACAGTCTGAATATGCAGATGATCCCCTAGAAATTCTGATGGCCTATTTTACTGCTAGTCCAAAAAAATCTGATTCAAAGAGATAACCAAACATAAACATCAGAGACAGTGTCTATTGACAGAGAAAAGACCACAAGAAAACCCACCAAGAAGAGAAAGATAAACATCAAACTACGAAAAACCAAGATCTGAAAGTTTAGAACCCAATATTCTAAGGCGATTTTGAAGTTGTAAATCCGATAAAAAGCAAATGGGTTACAAGAAAACCTTGTGTAAGGCGGCAACAATTGCTTTGTCAAGTGACAAGGCTTCAAGAATAACAAGAGTTTCTGTGATATGGCAAGAGCCTGAAGTAAGATGATAAAAATTGGAATTAGAAAAAGAAGATGCATTTTTCCGAAGGGCGATTTTATAAAGACTGTGAAGTGAAGGGTCGCGTCGCAACGGTCAGGCTTGTGTTTTATGAAATTCAAATTTCCGTTGATTGGAATATAGCCGTTATGTTGTAGAGGGGTGTAGTCCGCCTAAATTGGACAGTTACGCTTTACGCTGAAAACTAAATTGGGCAGTTACGCTTTGTGCTATAAAGGGCATCGTTTGAGTGTTGATAATTGATTTTAAAAAGCTTATACATAACGATTATAAGAAAACACAATCAATTCTTTCTAGCAAGCGTTCCAGTACTAGCACGGTTTCAGCATAGGCATTCCAAAAGCCATTTTAGGACATCAAACTGGGATAGACATGTATGCGAAATAAGATCATTAAACTTTGAATAGACAATATCAAATTTTTCCAGTTTTGACATAATACTAAATGTTACAACAAGATCATTCATAACAAAACAACTATGAACTGTTCCCAAAATGGGCATTTCATCAATGAACGGATCATTTTATTGTGTTTTAATTTCAGTCAAATTTTCTTGTTTCAGTTTTTCACCAACTATGAACCAAAGAGTTATTGCATTCATTCAGTATCCAAATTTTGATACAATTCAGTAGTGGTTTTATTGTATCATTTACATCTTTTAATTGCTTGGTAATCTCTTGTGTGTGTTTTGGCACCAATGTCTTTTGGAGTCATGTGTTATTGAACTTATGTGCATAATTCCTGCAATCCTTGTGTGCCCAACATTTATTCTGCGGGTTGTTCTATTTTGGCCTTCTCAGCCTCAACCTGCTCTTTCTTTGCCTTCTCTGCCTCAAGCTTCCTTACGGTTGTTGAACTTAGCTTACCTCCAACCGATCCATCAGAAACTAGATCCACCACTTCGCTCTGCACATGATTGACAATTATATGGTTTGATCTTCGAAAATGCTTCCAAGGAAATGTAAATAAAGCTATCAACAAAAACTGAGACTAAAAAACCTTCAGTTGTGAAAGGACTCTGTCAGCTCTCTTCTTATTAACTGACATGCCACCAGGTAGTGTCTCTTTGCTGCCAGAAAATCAACCGCAATTAGTCAATATTATTTCGACCACAAATTTTGTCTGAGATACAGAAATAAAATCTAAATCTTTCTTTTTATTCCACTTCTTCAATTACAGGACCTCCAAAATGAAAGTGAAATATGAATAAGATAGTTAACATAGACATATTTCAACATGTGAACACGTTTAGATAAATTCCACGGAATCCATGCATGTCAAGATCTCTGAATACTTCGGAGTTGCAAGACAAAAAGAACACATCTTGAAACTAATAAAGAGTGATAGTGAACAATAGCATACCTGACAACAATAGCTTCTAAATTTTCGTCAATAATTGAAGGGCCGTAGGGATCTGTAATAGGTTCAACTTGCACTTTAAGCTCTGGTTTAATAGACTGAAATTTTTGCAGCAGGAGGAAAAAACCTCAATGATCAATTCTAGAGCACATACATAAATCATTTGCGATAATTGGGAGAACCAAGAAACCCAGTACAGTCTTTTCTCTTTAAAATTAAGAACTGGAGCATAGAACAAACTTATTCATACAATATGTGATTAGATGGCATGATTGCTTACTTTCTTTTTTTTATTATCACTCTAAAATCTCTTAATCGCATATTGTCAAATAATGTAATCTTTCTCCTACCAGACTTGCAGCAGCAAAATGTTTCCTTCACAGATTAAGAAAAGACATTGAATGCCAATAATCATTGGAGTTCACAGTAGAATTCAATACGTGAATGATGCTCTCTAAGAGCCAAGGCCTTAAAACTCAATCAGAATTGAATTTATCGGAATTGTACACTGAATTACATACAAGTATTGGAACTGTTAATACAAAACATTTGTTGAATTACTATATTTATAAAAAATATAGTAATTTATATTTGTCAATTTGAAAATTTATCTCATAATCACAACATTTTTAACTCTTTTATCTTTTTTATACCCCATAAAATTTATATTTATAAAATAAATTTCAATTTGAAAATAAAAATAATAATGTTATTTATAATAAATAACTAATTTCATTTGTTAATTTATCTCAATATTGTATAGTACAAGTAAATAAATAAATATTAAATATTATCATACTCTTATTTAAAGGATTAAAAAATATTAAATACTTTTATTTAAATTAATTTATATAAAAACTGACTTAGAGTTTAAAGTTGAAATACAGTAAACAAAGTTTGAGTCATTTTTTATTTTATAAGGTTAAAAATTTCTATTAAAATAAAAATTTTATTTTTATACGATAAAAGAAAGTTAGTGTTTTGCAATTAAAAAATTTACTTCATTTTCTTTTATTACAAAAATTGTTTTTTTTTAAATAGAGATATGAGATTGATATTTGAGTTTAATTTTATAAAACTAATATTAATTTAAAGATTTTTTTTAAAAAAAAAATTCATGGATTCAAAAACTAAAAAAAAAATGTAAAAAATTTTTCTACATTAAAATAATTAATTAAAAAAATATTTTGAGGGTACATAAGGCCGTCCTTGTTCGTAGCACTTTTATATTTCTCTATCAAGAAAAGCAAATAAAAAAATAAAAGTACCAAATAGAATGGAATACAAAATACAAATGAAAATCATATATATGTAGATAAAAATGTAAACAATTTAAAAAAAATTAAATACCCAAATAAGACACGAGATAACTTGTAATTACTTTCAACTCATGAATAAATATTTTTTTATATTTAGGGCACATACCGTCTCAGCATCTTGTATATTGTCAAATTTTTTTATATCACAAACTTATAGAAAATCATCAAAAATTGAAACTATCGTTTGGCTACTCAATTGACTAAGCTTGTTTAAAGTATCTTGCTTGAAACTAAGACTAGAATAAGAAGATATGAAAATTTATTGTATAAAAATTATATCACAAGTCACATTGAAAAAAGAATCAAAATGAATAAACAAAGCACTTAAAAAGTCATACACTTTTCTGCATTTTTTTTTTTTTTTGCATGTTGCAGAATTACAATGATGGACATATTAGAGTTTGTTTTTACATAATTGAAATTTTTTATTTGCAAATTCATCCCTTTAAAGTGTATCTCAAAATAATTTTACCACAAAAAAAATAAATAAATAAAATGTCAAATAGAAAAAAAATAATTGTCATGCTTATATTTATTTCAATTTTTTTAATATTACTTAGGTCGAATGATATATTGCCTCCACCATCAAAGAAGACCGAAAACGATCTGGTCGCCTCTGCTATTAAAGAAGACCGAAAACAATCTGGTCGCCTCTGCTATTAAAGAAGACCGAAAACGATTGAAATGATTGATTCTGATTACCTGTCTATGTTAAAGACGGCCACCGCCACCTGCAACACTGTCGATGGTGATGACTGTTTTTTATACTTTTTTATTTTTTAATAATTTTTTATTTTTTATTATCATTTTAATATTATTATTTTAATTTTGTTTTGAATATTATTTATAAAATTTATTTTTTATTTTAATTTAAAAAGACAAATATACCCCCCTAATGGGTGGGTATTTGGATTTTAAAAGTTTTGAAGGTGACAACTTGTCATTAAATCAAACCTTGGGTGGCAATATGTCATTCGACCTATGACATATTGCCACCCACAACACACTTGTCATTAAAATCGAATACACACAGACACAATGTCAATGCGTTATTTTGGAACGAAGGTGGCATTTTAGAGCTTATTGACCAAAGCCTTCTTAATTGTTTTTGGAATTCTTCCATTTCATTAATACAAAACATATATAGGAATATATATGGATAATTGACATTGCAATCAAATAAAAATTAAAAATAATTAAAAATAATATTTGTATATTAAAAAATACTTGTTATCAAATAACATAACTTCTATACTTTAAATATAATCCCCTTTGGTGAAGATAGACATATACCACAATTTTATTAGGATCGGTGTATTCAACAAAATCATATCGTTTCGTCATCTAATCAGCAACATAAAAGTTGGAAAAATTGAATTTATTATAAATTAATAAAATACGAATGACAAATTCAATCACGAATTAAAAGAAAAAAAGAACTTTAAGTTTCATGCAAATAGTAGATTGAATAAATATTTTTTGGAAAATTGTAATTTTTTTTTTTTTGGCAGTATTTGCATAAATTTTCCAGGGGAACAAATCCAATAATTTTAAGAAATGGCAACCCTAAACTAATATTCTTGAGATTTAAAATATTGAACGTTTAATAAATTAATATTCTAATCGATTTTATGGAGATTGATAAAAAATTTGGGAACAGGGACAAAGAGAAAGATGCACTGAAATGGAATTAGATGAAAAATTAATCACAAAAAGGAGACTAACCCAATAATTTTAAAACAAACAATTACAAAACATAATTTAAGGAAAAATTTTGAAATAACTAATGGATGAAACATGAAGAACAAATAAATGAAAACATAAAAATTGAAATAACATACCTTAGGAGCACTCAAGTTTACCAAAGAACAAACTCAATAATTTTTGGAAATGGCAACCCCAAACCCAAATTCTCGAGATCTAAATTAAACATTTAATAGATTTTTATATGCTTAAACCTTAATACAACATAAATACCCAAAATATACTGAGCTGGAATACGACAACGGGAAAAAATGCATAGTGTTAATAAGTTAATAATACTCAAAATAGATTTTTATATGTTTAAAACTCATACAAAATAGGTATGCTTACACACATATACATATATTGTACGACTATATGCAGATATGAAATAGTATGGGCATACAAACTATAAGCATTCTACAAAACTAATACTAAATCCCAGACAGTAGCCATTTTCTCCTCTTAGCCCCCACTAAGTTGACCTACAAGAGAAAAGAAAGGTAAGGAGTGAGTAATAAAGTCACATAGTAAGTGTTTCCTATCTCCAAGCCTATGGTAATCCTACTCTGAGGACATCACTGTGAACACATTGCGCTGGTTATCTTATATGCTATTTTAGAATCGATATCCGTTATTGGTTTCTTATTAACATGACTGTTATACAGTCTGAATTCATACTAATTTAAAGTTTCTCCTGATTATTCACATGTTGAATTGTGTCATGCTATGCATGCCATGTAGAAATGACATACTAAAAATAAGATCTAAGCCCTTAGGTTTATTTATAAGAAATGTTCATTTGAATAAATCGTGATCTTGAAGTATTTGTCATGTTGAATATAATGTTGTAATTGAAAATTTCTTTATATTGAAAACAACTACTGTGTTGATCAAATTAATGAATATAAGAATTTGACACCCTGACTATGTGAGTTTCATATGCTGACACGTAGATAACAACTGTCTAATACACATGCCACCACTGAATTTGGACTGTATACTAATCATTAAATCCTAAGTAGCTAGCTAAATGTATACCAGCATATGTCTATATATATTGGCTAGTATGATTATAGACTCTGATGCTGGTTCCTTTAACTAATGAGTTTGCGAAACTCATAAGTGTTACCTCGTATTCACTTATAAAAGATGTCCAAAACATCATACGTTTCCATGTTAAAATATGCATTTAGATCCTTGGATCCTCTTTTGAAAATATTGTATGACATATCATGTCATGATATGCATATGACGTATTATGTTTGCTTATCTTGTCTTATTACACTGAGTTATCACTAATGTTTTAGGCTTATTGTGTTTTGTGCTTGTTCTTAGCTGTAAGACTCACCGTCGTATACACCTTATTACTGATTATTTATGCATTTAATAATCATAAAAACTGAAAATATCGGTATACACGACAGAAATCCTATGAAAAAGCTGCTGCTAATATTTAAAATATGCACATGTGGAAGTTGGAAAACTATTATCACACAATGGTGGGTTGAAAAGAAACTTTTATATACGTATGTAAGTATTGTATATACATTGTATCAAAATACATGTATTTGTACAACAAAATAATCCCACCAGCCTATCTGTACAAACTAGAGCCTTTCTTTCCCTTCAGTCAATGTCTGCCCGTGCCTCATCAGCACCAAATATACCTGCAAAGAAAGGAAGAAAGGAAAAGAGTGAGTGATAAAATCACTCCGTAAGCATTTCTTACTTCCCTCAACCAAACATATATCAAACTGAACACATATCTGGCCTTGGCCTAAATACCCATACATTTTTCCTTGCTTATTAATCTGAATATCGCTTAATCTTTTGCTCTTAATTGCATTAAGGATTAATGCTATAAAATGGGTGTCATGGTATCATGTCATGCTGAGTGTATCATATTAAAAATACTGAATATGCATGCATCTGAATCTCTATGTATTCGAAGATACATGTTATGCTGATCAGACTAATGAATATAAAGATTCGACACCTTGGCCATGTGGGCTGAAACAGACTAGCGACAAGCTAGTAAGCTGAAATATACATACATATCAGTCCTTAAACCAGTAAGCTAAAATTGAAATGATTTGACCGCAGTCAAAAGACTAAAATCTCACAGATGTCCCATCGAGTTCATCCAAAAAAATTGACCCAGATATCGGATTCTGAATGCTGAATAACTAATGTATTTGGATCCCTTAATCCCTTCCGTGTTAATGTTTTAGCATGTTGTGCTATGAGATGCTTATGATACCATATTTTATCTTATTTCATCTTATTATAAGATCAAATAACCATTAGAATGGTTTCCCATGCTTTATGTTTTATTTCCCATTCATTTTCTAAATTTCTGTTGGAGCACGGGCGTGTAGGATCAGACGCAGACGCATGCATTATATGCACAAGATCGTGTGTTGACCGTGCAGCCTGGTCATGTTAGGGTCTGAAATTTTCATGCAGTTTCTCACATTTGGCTTACGCACGACCGTGCCCCTTAGACACATGGTCGTGACCCCTTCTAAATTTAGTCGTGCACCAAACATGCACACGAGCATGACCCTATAAGTGTAAGGGCACACGGGCATGCGTCCTATTCTGCTTCAGCAAAACATGCCGGAAACTTACAAAATCCTATCCAAAACTCATCCAACCTGAAATTAAACACTTCCATGCATTTCTAACACTTCAAACAACACATATCACACTTCAATTTCATCAATAACACATCATTCTCAATTAAAGCATCCTTGGGTGGAAATAATCAACACAAGTCATTCTTTTACATCATATCAACATATAATCAAGTCACATAAATCACAAGCATGTTGGGAACACAACCACATAGCATCCAACATCACATACATGCTGGGAAACTCAAGGAAGAGGTAAGGAAACACTTACCTCTTACCGTGGATGCTCTAATCTTTCTCTCTAGCCAAAATCTTACTCTCTTGCTTGATTGGGAGCTACTAGCTGCTGAATATCACTTCTAGGGTTAGGATTCATTGAAAACAAAAGAAAACTTTAGCTGAAAAGGGATAAGTACGGGTGAGAAAAGCCTTAAACTCATCATCTCTCTCCTCCTACAAGCATGCACGGGAGTACATCAAATGATGCATGGTCGTGCACAAGGGAAAATGAAGAAACTTTATTTTTTACGCTACGCATGAAAGAAACCTCCCAAGAAGAATCATGCGCAGGTCACACTAGCTTTGAAAACTTACTATCTCACCCCTAAACTCTTCTAACTCCTAATCTATTGTTAACTCCTAATCTATTGTTAACTCTTACATCTAACCCCAAATCCTAGCTTAAAAAGGTTATTTCTAATCCTGAGATGCTACTGTGACGCCGGTTTTTGCCGTGTCATGCCAGGACAGACTTGCCACTCTTGTTTAACCACCCTAAACGTGGTCAAGAGGAGCGCATAACGGGTTTGTGGCCCATTACGGAGTCTATGGAGTCGCCACCCGGGATTAACCCCGGGAAAATATGCGTCGGTGAAGACGCACGATTTTATGGATCTCTTGCAGAGGACCCAACCTTTCTCACCGGCCCAATGATTGGGTTCGGAGAGTCGGGTACGGCGATGGGAAGGTGTTAGACACCCATGCCGCCCGGCCCGAAGGCCGACCTCCACTTTTATGGTTTATTTGTTAAACGCATTACCGAGTTTAATTAGGTTCCGTTTTATCACGCGATGCAATACTATTATTAATTACAACCATCAAGAAATATGAAAAAGAAAATAAATGAAAAATTACAACCCTTTTTCATACGCCCCTATACATTTTTTTCTAACCCTAAACAAGCCTATGAATAATAAATAAATAAATCCTACAAAATAAATTTGTTAATTAATCTAATAGATAAGTAAATCCTACAAAAACAAATTAATTAATTAATCTAATAAAATAAATAAATAAACCCTGCAAAATAAAATTTTGTTAGAAGCAAATTACAATTATGAAATAAGCATAAAAATAAAGTTCATAATTAAATACCTAGCCCACATAAAGGTAGCCCGCCCAAGGAATAAACAAAATGCAGCCCACCTAAAAAAATAAACAAAGTGCAGCCCAACCGGCCCGCCCAAGAGAATAGACATCATGCAGCCCTATAACAAATATACACACATGCACAGTGGGTAAAATAAAAATAATAAATAAATAAATAAAAGTGCAGAAACCACCATTGCCGCGGTTCGAGCCCGGGCGCCAGACAAACTAATCCTTCCGCCTTTCGCCACCAAGGCAACAGCCACATTCGATTTAATTGCATGCAAGAATATGATATATATACAATACACGCGGACGCACACATAGCACTCAACAAATATACAATTTTTCCTCCAGCAAATACAAAAATACATAACTTATATATACATATAAAAATATACAGTAATGCAAACATTCAATATATACAATATGTACAATTCAATAATCACACAATATATATAACATATACATGTATAGTAATATAAATACTCAATATATACAATTAATACATAATAAAAATAGATATACAACATGCACACTTCAAATAATTATATTATATATGTAACTTATACATACAAAATATATACAAAATAATATATGCGCAATATGCAATAAAATGAGAAAATAAAAAATATATATATATACAGTACCTTAATATAAGTATATAAAAAGAAAATTATTTTTTTTATAAAAATACAAAATTTTTACCACATATATATAATTAATAATTAATGATTTTTATAAAAAAAAATACAGAATGAATAAATATTTGAAAAATACAGAATGAATAAATAATTGAATGCTTTAATTAAATACCCCTCAGGAAAAATACCTGAAATTTGATTGTATTGATGCCTTCCTGATACTGAATTGAGAGCGATTGGATGACAAATCTCAGAAATTGGGATTAATTTTTATTGGCAGCAAGGTTTGGGGTTTTTTTTTTGTTGAATAATTTTTTTTTCTTTGCTGAATCCTCTCTTTTTTTTGTTAAAAATCTCCCCCCACTTAATTCTCAAAATCCACCCCTTTTTATACTGCATACCAGGAAAAAACCGCTGGCAGCAGTTAAGGGGTACGTGTGGGCAGTTGGCAGGGAATGGAAAAAAAAACTGCAGCAAAGAGAAAGATCATGGGCGTGGGAGATAATGGGCAAGTGGGAAATATGGAGAAAAACTGAAAGGAGCACAGCGCGCCAGATTTTTTTTCTTGGGCTGGAGCATGCTTCTTTTCTCACTTGGGCCGCCTAATTGGATTCTATTGGGCTTTGGATTTGGATTATGGTTATTGGGTTTTTGGATTTGGATTATGGTTATTGGGTTTTTGAATTGGGTTTGGATTATGGTTGTTGGGTTTTGAATTATGGTTATTGGGTTTGGATTATTGGTGGACTTTGGATTATGGTTATTAGGTTTATTTTTGGTGGGCTTTGGATTTTGGCTTTGGACTTGGATTATGGTTATTGGGTTAGGATTTTTGGCTTTTTATTTTATTTAGTTATGATGATTTTTATTTATTTATTTATTTTTATTTTTATTTTGTTTGGTTCGGGTTTGCCCATCCATCCTCAATTTAATATCTTGAAAGCATCAATTCAAAATTTTCAGGTTTATCATCATCGGGGATGACCCTGTTGGGTCCAAAATGGGGTGTCTACAGCTACATAAGCTAAATTTCTAATTTATGCTTGATGCACGGGCATACATACGTCTGCATGGTCTATGTGTCAATCTTGTAGCCTAGCCATGTGAGCTTTTGTGATTTTCAGTTTTGTGTCTCATTCCCTGCGAATGCACGACCATGACATTTTCATGGATGCTTGACGTTGCTTAACTTGGACGTGAACAAGTTTGTGAACACATCCATGACCATACAAAGCATGATTGCACAGATGTGTACTCTACAAGCGCACGGGCTTGTATCTTGCTTTGCTTTAACATGGTCGTGGTTGATCGTGCTTATTTCTATCTATTTTCATACCAAACACAAATTAATCATCATCAATTCAATTCCACACTTAAAACATTTTATAAACACAAGCTTATCACGTCAATAACATACACATCAATCATATATATTATCATCATCATCACTTTCATATCATTAATCTTTACCTTTCTCATGCAAGGAAATCATAAGCATGTTGGAATCATTCTCAAACTCGAACAAAACAAACATTGCACACAAAAGAAAAGAAGGAAGAGGCAAGAAACACTTACCTCTTATCATAGCCAACTTAGCTTCTCTCTCTCTATGGAAATCTCACTCTCTAGCTGGATTGGGAATCACTGGTTGCTACTTTTCTCTTCTAGGATTAGAAATCTCTAAAAATAAAAGAAACGTTAGGTGAAAAATGCTAGGAAATAAGAGATAAGTTTAACTTAAAGTATGGTGGCTGACACATTGGGGACGCACAATCATGCTTCTTATGACGCACGATCATGCATGGCTAGAAAAATGGAAAAATTATATTTTCTCACACTTTGCATGAATTAACCTCTTCTTAGGATTCATGCACATTCACCCAAAGTCATGTTTTGAGATTTGGCAAGAAGGGCAAGTTGGCCCCAAGGTTCATTGGACCTTATAAGATCCTAGAGAGAGTTGATCCCATTGCTTACAGGCTAGCATTACCTGCCAGTATGGACAGATTCTATGATGTCTTCCATGTGTCTCAGTTGAGAAAGTACATCAGAGATCCTTCGCATGTGCTATAACTTCCAGAATTAGAATTGGCTGAAGATCTGAGTTATCAAGAGATGTCAATTCAGATCATTGACAGAAGGATTAAAATGCTCAGAAACAAAGAGATTCCTTTGGTTAGAGTTCTATAGAGGAATCAGAGGCAAGAAGAGTCCACGTGAGAAATGGAATCAGAGATTAGGGATAGATATCCCGAGCTTTTCAGGTAATTTCGAGGATGAAATTTTTATAAGATGGAGAGATTATAACATCCCAAGGTTAGTTTGGTCTTTTAGGCTTCTAATTTGGGGTTAGATTGAGATTTTTGTGAATTCCAAGGTTGTGAGTAAGTTTTGGGATGAAATGAAAGTTTTTCTAGAGTTTGGTAGCTTATGCATGGATCCGTTTGAGTGGATTTACATGCAAGCACGGGAAAATGGCATTTTTTGTAATTTTCTTGGGATGTACGCCTGTGCATGCGATAAGTTTCAGCCACCTTGGTTTTAAGTCGTGGTTATCCGTTTCCAAAACCATTTTCACCCAAAGTTTTTCTTTCAATTTCAGAGCATAGCAACCCTAGGAGGGAAGAGCAACTTCCAGGACCATCCAATCCAGCTTGATCTTGTAAATTCTTAGTGAGAGAAGCATGTCTAGAGGTAGGTGTTTCTTACCTCTTTCCCTTGTGTTTTAAGATGCTTGTTTTATGCTTTGATGCATGAGATTCGTTTCCAGCATGCTTGTGATGTTTCCCTTGTATGCTGATGATGATTTGAGATGATTATGATGATGATTGATGTATATATTTATGCCATGTGTGAGAATATGTATGTTATACATGTTTATGCCATAGGTTGGATGTTGTGCTTGAGATTTGAGATTGTTGACAGAGATATTATGCTTATATGAAGTGTTTTGCATGTGAAAAATGTTTAATTTTAGTTTGAGATGAGATTTGGCTGGGATCGAGTTGATTCCAAGCAGTCATAGAAGTGTAGAGTAGGATGCACGCCCGTGCACGCGTAACGCACGCCCGTGCACACTGTCTTTTCTGCATAGTCACGGTCGTGTTCACGTAGCCGTGCATGACCTAATTTGCAGGGTCACGCCCGTGCACCAAGAGAAAATGAGAAAAATGCATGAAAATCACAGAGCCGCGTACGACCACATGCACGACTTGCTCACGGGACCAGTTTCTTGATTTTTTTTTTTTGATTTTTTTTTTCACTTATAAATGGTTTTTTACTGATGTAATTTCTTGTACTAATAACATTACACCATAGGTTGAAGACAAGATCACCAATCACGTATGAAAGTCTGCTAACTTGAAGTACATCCTATTACTAATGATTGATACAAGGTTTTATGAAGTGGACAATAGAAAACCATTGTTTATATTACAGAGTGGGCTTACACGTGTAAGGAAGTACAATTATTGCAGATCCCATGCAAACAAATGTGTGTAATGGCTAGACAATTGCTGATGTCCACATGCATTCATTAGGTGCATCTATATTACAACATCATTGTTTATGGAAAAGTTTATGCTTAGCTTGTAAATCCATAGAGAGACTGATCAGACTGGGTTTATCCAAAGGTTGCTATAGGTGTTGACTCTCATCCCTACTTATTGTTGTGTTAGCTATCCAACAAAGATAAAATTCCAAGCCAAAGAGAGGATACAATACTATGACATTGTAGTCATTGTCATCCACTTGAACATTTCATATTTGCTTGTAAAAGTCCAACACCTGCTCCTAAATACACACCTTCAGGTTCATTGAGTAAATAAACAAATAGGAGATGATGTCACACATTTAATACACAAATGTTGTTATATTTTGTAGTTCTCATTGTTGTATTTCCCTTATGTTGCTCTCTCTCTCTCTCTCTTTTTATAGATATAGATATACATATATGTATATGTATATATATGTATACATATATATATATATGTATATGTGTATATATATATATGTATGTATATGTGTGTATATATATATATATATATATATGTATATCTAGATGTATGTATATGTATATGTATATGTGTGTGTGTGTGTGTGTGTGTGTGTGTGTGTGTGTGTGTGTATACACACACACATATATGTGTATACGTGTATACGTATACATATATCTATATACATATATGTATATGTGTGTGTATATATATATATATATATATACACATGTGTATTTTGTAGCCAATACTCTATTTGTGTATGTTTTCAAGTTGATTGAATTAGGTTTGCCATAGTTTATCCATGTTAATACAATTGTGTAATGTTTTAATTGTTTTAATGCAGCGTGATCAATATATGTGCTAAATAAGGAAAAAACCCAAACAAATCATATCGATGCTGGAGATACAAATACAAATGTACATGTCACTTTATATCAGCAAAACATATCTATGTGCCAATCACATACGCAATTGCATTGTATCCTAATCACTGAACTCGATAGGTTGGTGGAAGACGATACACTCAATATATTGTTACATATAAACATTATAATACTCAATTTTATTATCTATCAGTGACCATCGATAACCCGCATCAACTCTAACAAAGTAAGACAACGTAAGCGTCCAAAGTACTCCTAATACTTTGTCGATACAAATATATAAAATATCATCTCAGTGTACATCAATATCTTGCTTTAGAAGAAGACCTTTGTCACTATGTAACTTGCGAATGAGTTGTACATGGTAATGGTCCACTCTTGTAAATCAAATACTTTACATACCTAACAGGCATTATCAAAATTAACTAGGATGAACACTTGCATCAATTTTAGCATTAGTTACATTGAACATTATTTTTCAAAAAAACCATGGATTATTATCTCATTGATGGTATGCCAAGGCCAAGAATGACCTTTGGTGCATAAATGTCCCCTATCATGTATAACGGTGGCCACTCAAATGAAACAAGGTTTTAAGCAAATATCATGTACATATATGACATGTATGCTATAAAAAACACATGGGTCACCCTTCAATTATAAGGGACATCACCTGACTTCTAGGCTTAGTGGCAACAAAGCATAACCAAGAAGGAGTTTATATGTTGTAAATGACAAAAATAAACATGTTAGAAAAATTATACTAAGTACACTACAACATAAATATTAACTTGGCCACCATACCTTATCACCCAACTAGTTTGTGGGTTTCATCATAATATTCCAAAATAGGACTTTTGATTATGCCTTTATCCTATACACTGTAATTTCCCAGGGTTAGTTTGGTCTTTTAGGCTTCTAATCTAGGGTTAGAATGAGATTTTGTGAATTCTAGGGTTGTGAGAAGGTTTTGGGGTGAAATAAATGTTTTTCTAGAGTTTGGTGGCTTATGCATGGATCCGTTTGAATGGATGTGCATGGATCCGTTTGAATGGATTTGTATGCGAGTGCGAGAAAATGGCATTTTTATAATTTTTCCAAGATGCACGACCGTGCATGAGAGGTGCACGCCCGTGCGTGCGTTAAGTTTCAGCTGCCTTGGTTTAAGTCAAGTTTATCCGTTTCCAAACCCATTTTCACCCAAAGTTTTCCTTTCAATTTCAGAGAATATCAACCCTAGGAGGGAAGAGTAGCTACCAGGACCATCCAATCCAGCTTGCTAGTGCGTTTTCTTGAGAGAGAATAAGCATGTCCAAATGTAGGCGGTTTCTACCTCTTTCCCTTATGTTTTGAGTATGTTTTGATGCATGTTTTGGTTGAGATGAGTTCGATTCCAGTATGCTTATGATGCTTTATTGCATATATGATGATTTGAGATGATTATGATGATGATTGATGCATATATTTATGCTTTGTGTGAGAATATGTATGTTATATATGCTTTTGTGATGGATTGGATGTTAAATGTGCAAATTGAAGTTATGGAAAGGGCAAATATGCTTATATGAAATGTTTTGCATGTGGGAAATGTTTATTTTACATTTGTTATGAGATTTGGCTAGAAATCGAGTTGATTCCAAGCGGTTATAGAAGTGCAAAGCAGGACGCACGCCCGTGCATGTGTAGCGCACGCCCGTGCGTAATGCCTTTTTTGCATGGTCACGATCGTGTTCACGTAGCTGTGCATGACCTAATTTATAGGGTCATGACCGTGCATGCTGATGCACGCCTGTGCACCAAGAGAAAATGAGAAAAATGCATGAAAATCACAAAGTCGCGCACGACCACATGCACGACTTGCGTCAGGCAGAAAAAAGAAAAATAAGCTTAAAATAAGAAATGTGCACAGTAAAAGCTATCCAATGGATGAAAAACAGTAAAATGAGCTCAAATAAGAATACATGATGCATCATATACACAGCATAGCATGACATGCCATACAGAGTTTTCAGAAATGGATCCAAGGATCTGAATTTTGTTTTCAGTTAAAAAACATAGATTTCAGGGGTGAATACGAGGGGGTGAGTTTCAGCATACCCATTGCATCAAGAGCTATATGCTCATTACTAGCCCTATGTATTGATAATTGTCGGAGTGCTCAGTTAGTAGATCATAGGTTTCCTGATCTGAGGATCAGATGTAGTATAGCGCGAGGCACTCAGTTCAGATCAGTATTCAGGCCAATGCCTAGAGGCATCACGTGACCCATACAGTTTATGGCGCGTGTTTACGTAGGAAACTCATATGGTCAGGGTGTCGAATCCCTGTATTCATCAGTCTGCGCAGCACAGTTTTCAGTATAGCATGTACCCCAGGGTACATAGTTTTCAGCATAGCTTTCAGATAAAGCTTTTATATGAGATTTTCAGATATGGGATCCTAGAATCCAATAGTATAGTTTTTAATGAACAGTTTTCAGAAAAACTATTTTCAGTATACAGGCCCAGGCCTAGTTATGTTTTCAGCATACTGCATAGCATGTCATTATTATATGACATATCAGCATATCATTCAGAGAATGATAAGACAATAAGAAACAATAAATGAACAGAATATGGAACAACGTGTAAAAGACACGAACAGTAAAATATCAGAACATGGAAAGCCACGTAATAACACGTGAAATTCAGAAAGCAAGTAACAGAACAGAACAATAAAGATAATGAGTATTAGTAAAAGAAATTAGTGAGTCGAGTTAGACCGCTCGGATTTCTCTTCATTCTAGGTTGTTTACGTATACTCATATACGCATTTTACGATCCGACATAAGGTAGTATCCAGTTAGTAAAGATAAGAATAGCAGAATAAGTCTGTTTTGTATGAGATGAGGTGTGGCAATCCTTCGAGGAGGATTGGTTTAGGGTCAGAGATAGGAAGTGATTACTGGGTGAATTTATCACTCACTCCCTACTTTCCTCTCTCTTGCAGGTGAGTTTTTTGGGGGTTGAGGGGAGGAGTTGGCTGCCGTTTGGGATCTATTATGCTTCAGTTTCGCAACATACTTCGGTTTGCATGCTTGTATAGTTTTATTTGCATGTACAAGTATATGTTTTACTGCTCACATATTTTTAATATAATCAAGTTTTGGGCATGTATATGTTTATGTATACATTATTTCCACAGGTTTTTCCGTTGCAGTATTTCATCTCAGCTTAGATATTTTGGTTGGGTATTATTGATAATATATTTTTCTTATTTATTTAATTTTATATTATATCTACTTTCAGAACAGTAGTGAACAGTAATACCCAGCTGAAGTGCCTACATACACCACTACCAAACCTGTATTTACGACATGATTATGCCAGGCTTTAAAGAATGCCACTCGATTGGTAGGTAAGGGCAACCTTAGTCATACACCTATCATCTATGAGGGTCAATGTATGGGCTCTATCTATAAGAAAATTTCTTCATGACCCAACCACGCATGGTGTGAACAACTTATGGAAACTAAGTAATTCATTACAGTTTCATAAAACTTTAATATTAATCAATGATCATAGAATTGGTTTAAGATTGGTGTCAAACATGCCTCGATGTTAGTCGATTGCATGACTAGAGTGTCTTCTAAGGAGATCAAGTCGAGCACATTTCCTTACTCAATGTCCCGTTGCAATGCAAAAAAAAAAAAAAAGTAATTAAATAATCAAGATGCATTGTTCTTAAATATATGCCATGAATCAAAAGTATTTTCTAACTTGAGGGAAAGAAAGAAGGGGTAGGGGAGGTGATAGTCTTATAGATGTCTGATAGGTCTTCACCTGGGAATACCACATCTGCAAGCATGTCTAATATGGTTGCTTCCTCATTAGTCTCACCGGCCTACTAGTGCAACCATAATAACAAATCTCAAGTAGTGTTCACTATATTATTAAAATGTTTAAGTATGTCTAACGTATTCTCTTTTCTAAGTCTACTTACCTTGCTAGACGATGTAGAAGCTGAGTCAACTCCCTGATCAGATAATCTTTCTCATACATGCCCCGACCTTTATAATATTATTGAAAAGTATTACATATAACACAAATAGATGTGTTACAATTATCTATATAAACAATGATTGACTTACCTCACAATCCAAGCTAAAACTGGTCTATTAACCTATCTCGTAGCTCTAATACATAGGTTGCATGCACCCCGATTACCTTATACTATAATGAAAATAATGTTATTTTATAATATATATGTTCTAAAGATTTTCATAATTAGATTTAACTTACCGCATCAAGACGTGTCCCATGTGAGTTAGGTCTTTGTCCAAATGGTCTAGGAGATAGCATGTTAACTTACCACACGCTTTTACAAACGTAAATTTTAGAATATATTCATTTAACACTGAAAAAAAAGTTTATGTTTGTTGGAGGGTTTTAAGGAACTCTATTTAATTAGTTTCCCCTATTTGGTAATTGGTATTTATAAATTAATATTCAAAACAAAATATGGAAGTGTACTGTCTAGAGCCGAGATTCCCGTCCTTACCGACCTACCTACCCAGCTGACCCCACACAAAAGAATCTGAACAAAAATCGAAACCCTAATTTTAAATTACAAAGATACACTAAACGAATAAGAAGGCGGTAAATTAGTAGGTATTCATGAGATTTAGGAAAGTTGAAACGACTTCGTCCCGCCCAAGGTTTTATTTAAGTACAAATTCCACCCTTCGATTTTTAAAAACACAACACCCACCCTTTGCCCATTTTTCTTCTAGTTTTACTAACAAATTTTTATATAATGGTTAAAATACCCTTATCAAAAAATAAAAATTTATAATAAAATTATAAAATAACATGTAAATATAAATCTATTAAAAATTTTAAAATATATATGAAAAATATTATAAAATTCTGAAAAAAATATTTAAATTTTAAAAAGATAAAAAGACAAGTACTGTCATCGACAGTATTACTTGTGATCGTGACTGTTTCTAATTAAATCAGGTGATCAAAAACGAATATCTAATTGCAAAGACGATTAGATCTGACTGTCCCCATTAGTAAAAGTAACTAAATCTGGTCATTTCCTATTTTAACAGAGACGGCTAAATCTGACCACCTTTACCAACAACCATAGCTAGAAACGATTGATAGAGTCAAGATTGAGCATTTTTAGTCTTTCTTTGTCACTTTTATTGACGGAGAAAATCAGATTTAGTAGTCTTCATTGTTGATGATAGTGACTGTTTTTAATTTTTTATATTTTAAATATATTTTTTATTTTTTAATATTTAAATAATATTTTATGCTTTTAAAAATTTTATTATTATTTTATAAATTTTATTAATAAAATAATCAAAATATCTTTTTAATTATAAAAATGTAACTGTTGACTACTAAATTTAGTCATTAACTTTGATCAATGAATGAATGTTTAGATTTTTAAAACATAAAAGGTGAAAATTAGTTTTTGAATTAAACTTTGGATGGAAATATGGCCTTTGGCCTTTAGGAAGCAATCAATAAAACCCTTTATGTTTGACTCTACCTAGTTGGCCACAGAAGCAGGTGACATTATGCCACGACACATAAGTTATACTATTCACATGTATATCACATCATCCACATATCCTTCCTCTTGCTTTTAACTCATTATTTCAATGTTTTTATTTGTCTTTTTCATCTAACTGTCATTTTATCTTGATTATCACATAATTAAGCTTTAACTCGTTTAATTTAATATTGTACGACACTTATTTTAAACTTTTCAAAGCAAGTAAACGTTAAATGAGCTTGTGAGCCTATATAAAATAAGCATTCAAAAATTAGGGTTAAATAATTTGAAATATAATATCACATAATTAACGAAACAACATCGATTATAAAATCATATCAATATTCATTGACACACGCAAATATAATAAATGCACACACAACACACATATAAATGATGAAATATGATATAATTTTAAACGGGTCACTTCTTTTATTAATAGCTCAACTCAATAGTTACATCGTTGATAGCAGACAAGGAAGCATACGCTAAACAACAATGTCTAGTAATTCTGAAGACAAACAATTGTTATCTCTAATAGCTATAAGACCTTTAGTTATGGGCTGATATGATGCTAGTCACTCTTATATAAAGAGTTTTATATGTCTTTGTTTTATGTGTTTTTGTCAACTTGGTAAGAGAAACATTAGGTTTATTTAAGCAATCATGTCTCTTCCCAAAATAATTCATTATAATGAGTTTTTATAATTTTTACTTCACAGTCTTATTTATAATATTATAATTAATTTTCTTTTAATATTTTTTCTCTTCGTATTTTAATCTTATTATCCTTATACGAATCGAATGTTTTGGTTTTGTATCACTTGTCGTATGTGAAAATGGACCATCTTATCGACAATTCCTATTAAATGCTTAAAGAGTGTTAAAAACTCTGATTCAGACTCAAATTTATAGTTCACAAATTTAGACTATTTATATTAATAGTTCTATTTTGGAGGTACTTCTTGAACTTTAAGGGATTTCTAGAAAATTTGACTAAACTATAGGGAGAATTATGAAACTTTCTAAGCGTGAGAAGGAATCTTTTGAATGTTAAAAAGGGACGTGTGTGAGAATCCAACGGCAGTGATTAAAGTTGTCAGTATAAATACATCCTTTTCAGCAGCCAGTTTCTCGGTCAGCCGCTCTCGTTCTCGCTCTCGTTCATTTCTCTCTTCACTTCGAAGAGCCGCGCTGCCGTCTCCAGCCCGCCCGCCCGCCCGCCCGCCATGTGTGGAATTCTTGCCGTCTTTGGTTGCATCGACAACTCTCAAGCTAAACGCTCTCGTATCATCGAATTATCTCGAAGGTTTTCTCCTTTCCATTCTTCTTTTCCAATTTGTTTTCCTTCAAAATGTCGTCCTTTTTATCAAAGTAATTATTGTGAAATTTTCTTCAGGTATTGCATGCAATCTGTTCGTTTAGAAAATAGTTATGCTTTGTGTTAATATTGTGTCTGGATTTGAAGTGCTTTTTAGATGTTAATAATTATCATAAAGGAAGATTTAAAGTGCTTTTCAGAGACGTATTTGGCATGTCCGTTCTTTTGCATGTTAAGTTTTGGATATAAATAGCAGGTTATCAGTATATAGGCTTCCAGTGGAAAATGATAAGAATCGAAAATTGGTATAATAAGGTTATTGTAGAGAATTGATGAGATGATAAGAGTGTATCAGAAAGATATTAAAACTTTGGAGATATTATTTGATAATTAGAATTTTTATTATAATATAATTATTTTAATCTTAGTTTTAGAAAGGGCTCTTCTATTATATGGGATACATTATACAAAAAGTAAGATACGATTCAATTACCATGATAAAACTTTTTCAATGAGTCTTTATGTATAACACAATTTTTTTTTGTTTTTATAATTCTTGTTGAAATTTTCAGTTATATGGAATTTTCTTTCATGTTGTTGATCCAAATAGTGAGAAGTTTTTTATTATATTGGTTTGGAAGTGCAGGTTGCGCCATAGAGGTCCTGATTGGAGTGGTTTGCATTGTCATAGAGATTGTTATCTTGCTCACCAACGATTGGCTATTGTAGACCCCACTTCAGGGGATCAGCCTCTTTACAATGAAGACAAGACTGTTGTTGTCACTGTAATGTCTCTCTATTAACTTTTCAACAAATTTTATTCACAATTATAATGAAAAATGCATGTGTTATTGTAATTGTTTGTACGGCTGGGAACATGCATCTGAATTTGTCTTTAGATTCTGAGAAAATATTGTATACCTTCCTTTGATCGGTGTTTGTATCTGGATTTATTCTCATGGTAGACTAATGGAATTTAGGTGAACGGTGAGATATACAACCATAAACAGTTGAAAGCACAGCTGAAAAATCATACATTCCGAACCGGAAGTGACTGTGAAGTGATTGCCCATCTTGTAAGTACATGAGTAATTATGTTGCCCATAGTTATTTATTATTGTCTATTTTTGTTCACTGCTTCAATATATGGAGCTTTCATTTGATAGACTTACAAATTAATTTATATCCATAGGTTTGCATAATTTTTATACCTATAGTGGTAGCGTGGAAATTGGAATTTTTATTTTTTAGATGAATTGAGCTTTGTTGCTGCGCTTATTTTTTATTTATTTTCTTGCAATTTTGCTACTTTGTTAGTATGAAGAACACGGAGAAAATTTTGTGCACATGTTGGATGGCATGTTCGCATTTGCCCTCCTTGACACACGTGACAATAGCTTTATTGCTGCTCGGGATGCTATTGGCGTTATCCCACTGTATATGGGCTGGGGTCTTGATGGTATGCAAACTTTTCTTGTGATGCTATGTAATTCAGCTAAAATAATGCTTCAGCGATTGTTCTGCATCTGACTTCAAGTTTTCATATCAGTTTTGTGTTTAATTATTTCTTCCCCTTCTAAAAAATTCACAATTTCACATTTATTTATTGCTGACTATCCTGCAGGATCAATATGGTTTGCTTCAGAAATGAAAGCTTTAAGTGATGATTGTGAGCAATTTGTGTCTTTCCTTCCAGGGCATATTTATTCAAGCAAAGAAGGTTTGTATATCTTAAGCTGGGATACATCAGTATTAGTTATCATTTTCTTTTTCCCATTTTTGTAAAATTTATAGTTTTTAGATAATGTGTGTTTATGACAAGATGGATGTAATTTTGGTTGTTTTCAATAGAAATTCTGTTATATTTAGTGGTTGGACCCAAAATTACAATAGAGGCAAACGTTAAGATAAAATTAATATAAAAATGTAAGAATCATGGCTATTATTAGTAATGACATTTGAATACTCTGTTCAATTAATGTTATTTATTCATGCGTGACTTCAAATGTATAATTTTAAGTTTATAACATGTTTGTTATTGTGAATTTCATGATGTAGCATTCTAAATCTGTTGTTTTTGTTTGAAACATTTGCAGGAGCACTAAGAAGGTGGTACAACCCACCTTGGTTTTCAGAGCAGATACCATCAGCTCCATATGATCCTCTGGCTTTACGTAGGGCCTTTGAGAAGGCATGCACTGGATTGTCTTTGTATTTTCTTGGCTTTTGTTTTCTAGCTATCCATGAATGGATGGAGTTGGAAGTGTAATAAGAGAGATACAGAGGATTATATAAAACCAGTTCAATGGGAGATTTTTGGATAGATAATACATGAAGTAGAATGCTGTTATTAAATCATTCTTAACTTGTTTTTCTCTTGATCTCTTGTAGGCTGTGTCAAAGAGACTTATGACAGATGTACCTTTTGGTGTGCTTCTATCTGGAGGATTGGACTCATCACTTGTTGCTGCCGTGGCTTCCCGCAGTTTAGCAGAATCAGAAGCTTGTCAGTGGGGATCTCAGTTGCACACTTTTTGTATTGGTTTGAAGGTCTTGATTCTTACTTTCACATGATATACTCATCTTCTATGTATATGTATATGGTATATATTTTTGGGTTGTTTCATTATAATTTCTTTCTAAATGAGCGAGTATATAATTACATAATACATCTTTCCTTTTAGTTTTTCATTCCCTTTCTATGAAGTATAGGGCTTCCAAATGAATATTCAGTGTCAAACTGAAAGTTCATGCATTTTTCCTTTCTTTTATACACTTTAATTATAGACATTAGGAAAATCTTACTACTAGAATTCTGAAATTTGAGTTGAATCCTTGATTACGCCTTTCTAAATAAAGAGAAACACCACATTACTTTATCTTCAATTTGGTGTATAGATTATTAAAATTTTGATTAGGCTTGACGTGGCAGCTATTGTCACACCAATAACTACAAAAAAGATTTTCTAGTTACTTGATGCTTAATTGGGAGATACCAAATTTCTACAATTTCAGTGTGTATTGACAACGTTGATATTATAGATATTCCGAGTTTTCTATTGTGTAATTGTCTCTTCCTCAGATTCCATTATCTTTTTCTTCCAATGTTCTTTCGGTTAATGTACTTCCTTTCACATTTTCATTCTTCAGGGTTCCCCAGATCTAAAAGCTGCCAGAGAGGTAGCAGATTATCTTAAAACTCGTCACCACGAGTTCCACTTTACCGTTCAGGTAATCTCATGTTTTCCGGCAAAAACTGGAAGTAGGATCTATTTTGTGCATCCTTGGTACCTGAAATTTATGTCTTACTTTTTGTTGCAATATCAGGAAGGAATAGATGCTCTTGAGGAAGTCATTTACCATATTGAAACATATGATGTGACCACTGTTAGAGCTAGCACTCCAATGTTTCTTATGTCTCGAAAAATTAAATCTTTAGGAGTGAAAATGGTTCTATCTGGGGAAGGTTCAGATGAAATCTTTGGAGGTTATTTATATTTCCACAAGGCACCCAACAAAGAGGAATTTCACCAAGAAACATGTCGAAAGGTATTCTATTCAGATGAGATTTACGTACTACTTTGCTTGAATTTCTTTCTCAATGTTCTGATATCGATTTGATATTTTAACAGATTAAAGCTCTTCATCTTTATGATTGCTTGAGAGCAAATAAAGCCACCTGTGCATGGGGTGTCGAAGCCCGTGTACCCTTCCTAGATAAAGAGTTTATCAATCTTGCAATGAGTATAGATCCAGAATGGAAAATGGTATAGGACTTCTTAATCTACATATTGATTCTTCCAATTTGAGCTGTATATGAACGATATTTGCTATATGATACAAGCTGATTTACTATCATTTGAAATTATTGGCCTATGACAAATAACAATGAGCAAGGAATAGGCTCAGTTTGTTTAAAAACAACAGTTGATCAGATGAATCTGTTTTCTCACTTACTGCATGAACGATTCTCCTTTCACACTGTATTCTCTGGTTTTACCTTCTATAATCCATGATATCTGAAAATACATTGTGTGTATCTGGTCCTTGTATCATACTGTAAATTTTTGACACCTTATGCATGATATATTTTGTGAGAGATCTTCTTTTCATAGTACTTTGTTAATATGAAAACATAGTAATTTGATCACTGTTTATTGACCTTACTTTCAACAAAATTTTCTACTGCTCACAGATCAGGCCTGATCTTGGGAGGATAGAGAAGTGGGTCCTACGCAATGCATTTGATGATGAAGAGAATCCATACTTGCCAAAGGTTTTATGCCTCTAGCTGTTGTTTTTGTTCAGCCGCGAGCTAATATCATTACATTTTTCCTATAATTTTCCCTGCTAGAATTTTGTCAGACCATAATCATTTAGGAATACCCTTCTGCCAATATGCTTACTAGGAATTTCTAATTTTTTTTTTCTTGGTAAAGCACATATTATACAGGCAAAAGGAACAATTCAGCGATGGGGTCGGGTACAGTTGGATTGACGGCCTAAGGGATCATGCAAACCAACATGTATGCAATGGTCTTAACTTATTAATACATTCAATTTTTTTCTTCAACCCTGCTCAGTTATGCTTGCAACTTTCAGGTTACCGACACAATGTTGATGAATGCCAACTTTGTATACCCTGAAAACACTCCTACCACAAAAGAGGCATACTACTACAGAACTATCTTTGAGAAATTCTACCCAAAGGTAAGAGTATTCTGTGGACAATAAAACTAAGAGTATTCTGTGGACAATAAAACTATGTACATTATAATTAGTATTAATTTAAACATTAATAACAATATGTCACCGTATAATTGGATGATTTTAAATTAAGGGTAAAAAAACACCCAATGACTATTGTGCTTAGTGTATTTTTAGAAGCATGTAGACTGTTACAAAAACATAGATGTTGTCTGGGTTTGAAATAACTAACCTTGAATTTATATTTAATATGGTGTTGATTTTGCATTTGTATGTAGAACGCTGCTAGATCAACTGTTCCTGGAGGTCCAAGTGTAGCATGCAGTACAGCAAAAGCAGTGGAATGGGATGCCGCATGGTCTAAAAATCCTGATCCATCTGGTCGTGCTGCCTTAGGTGTTCATGCAGATGCATATGAGGAGGAAGCAGCAGAAACCAAGCCAATGAATGGCAATTGATTGAAGACGGCTGGGGTTAATCACTGACAATGAAGGTATGGTTGCGTTGGATTTAGCTGAAAGTTTGAAGCATTCGCCATCCCACACGCACATTAGATTAGAAACATTTTTTTATATCAGCATTATCCAATACACATTTAATGAAATCGATTTGAAATTTTAATTATATTATTGTAATGTCATTGAACCAGTCAAATCTTTAACCACCAGATTTAGGTACGAAAACATTATATGCAACTATATTTCATATGAAACTACACGTGTTCCCCAAATGCACAGATTCTGTACAAAGATTGATACATTTATTATACTACACAGATTGTGTACAAAGATTGATACATTTATTATACGATGCCCTGGCGAGTACACAAAAATCTCCATCAGTTGTTAACCAGGTCTGCGAGCGACATTTGATCCGTCTCATGCTTGAATGGCATTCACTGGCAGCAAATACCAGACTTTCTCTTCTGCTTAAAATAAGTATTTCACCTTAGTTCGAACTATATAGGAAGCCCCATAGCTGAAAAATATAAGTAAATTTGTCAACTTAGCGCCGAAACCAACCAATTCTAGAAGCTTGGTAAATCTCTTTAAGGGAATTTTTACCCCTAGAAGCCCCCAAGGGTTGCATGGGTCGTAAAGTGGGCGTGGTTCCAGGCTGACCACTAGTTGTAAGTCTAGGATTAGATTTTGATTTAAGCAGTTGATAGTTATGAGATGAACTGTTTCTCTTTGCAATAACAGAGTAAGATAGTGGTGAGGGGGCCTGTTAAGCCAAAATATGTGAGTGGTGAGTAGATTCTATTACGCTGAAAATTTGGGCAGAATTGTCATATGAGACCATTACAAATAAAGATACTAACAAAATCTAATATCCAAACCCAGATAAGAAAACAGTTTCTTAGCATCAAATAACATTCTAAAACTTACAAATTCTAACATCCTCAGATTGTTGTAAGCAATAACTTACAAATTCTCAATCCTTTTCACCTGATAATTGGAAACCCTAATTCAATCCCCTATGTCATTAAAAACCCAAATTATCAAATTCCCAGATGGGATTCTAACCCATCATGCAAAGCTTAAAAAACCCTACTCCTCAAACAAGCCCCGACCCAAAAAAAAAACTATGAAGACAAAACTTTAGGAAATGGGAGACCGAGGGGGAGGACGCTTGGAGGGCTTATCAAATATCACCATATGATGGAGAGGTCGAATAGGTTAAAAAGTAAAGAGGTTAAATAGACCGAAAATATGTACGACTAAATATGTGATTAGAAAATAACTTGAAAGAAAAAATATAAATATATGGGGTTGAACAAGATAGTGGTGAGCAGCTTTACCCCTTCTAAGGCTTTTGCTTTCCCATATGTTATGGGATAAAGTCTTGGGTCCTTTGAAATTCAGACAAAAAGATATACTTTTTCGTGCAAAAGTTCATCCTGTATTCCATTTCTACGAGGATTTAAAATTTTTTGCCTTTTTTAGTTGGGAGAAAAAATGATAATTGAAGTGAAATCATCATAGTCTTGAAATATGACTTAAAGCTGACTTTTATGCAGACCTCTTGTTTACTTACCGACTTCAGATTTTCCGTCAGATTTCCACCGAAACAAATTAAGAAAATTATATTATAAATAATTATGACTTGGGAGAATTAGGTTTTTCCGAAAGTAAAGTCCATAAATTTTAAATAAACTCAACAGTTTAAACTCTTATTTTATAAAAAAAACTAAAATATCATTAAGATAACTCTTCGAGGGTGAATACAATTTTATTTTGTTATAAACTTAAAGATTTTTCATAAAGTGGAACTATCCATATACACATTTTTTATAAATTTAAAAGTATTAGTTTTTATTTTGTCTTAGATTGAATTGTGATTTCAACTTTTAATCAATCTGTTTAATGATAATTTAATTTTATCTTCGATATTGTATATAACTCTACTTATAGACTCATTTTTATGATGGAACTCTCCATCCTCCCTACAAATATAAGGTCAATAACTTTGTATGTTTTTCTCGTATTGATATTTCTGTCAAGATGATTATACTTTGAATTTGAATTGTCACAATTTGACAATTTATTGTTGAGAATCGTATGAATGTATATTTACACACTTCGGTTCCAGAAATAGTGTAAATCTTACTATATTTTAATAGGAGGGATTAATATATTTTAAAACAAATACTTTGACTCAGTTTTAGGTTTTATTATAGGCCAAAGGACTATGTCCCACCCATAGTTTGAGGCGGGGACAAAGTCCCACCCTCCAAGTTTCAAAAGCCTAGTCTCTCACCTATGAAAAAAATTTAATATTAAATAAAACAGAAAACAGTAACACTTAGGCGTAATATTGTCATTTTAAGATTAAAATTTTATAAAAAAATAAAATAAAATTTATAAAAATTTAAAATTTTTTAAAAAAATTAAATATATATTTAAAAAATTTGAAGCAGCCACCGCAACAGTCGTTGACGGAGCCAAGTGGCCGTTTTCGACCACTTGGTTTTAAGGGAGGCTAGGTGGAGGCGGCCAGTTTTGGCGGAGGTGGCCAGATCTAGCCCCTCCGTCAGAAGAAGCTATCGAAAACGGTCGGAAAAGGTCGACCTTGGTCCCAGCAACCGTTTTCGGCCTTTATTTTTGGCAGAGGCGGTCAAATCTGGTTGTCTCCTCCAAAACTGAGACGGCCAGATCTGGCCTTCACTAAACGGTGTCGGAAGCAGCGGCCAGCTTGCAGCAAACTTCGGCGGCGGCCAGCGAGAGTGTAGCTGGCGTGGGCACAGCTAAACCCACAATTTTTAAAAAATTTTTTATAATTTTATTATAAATATTTATTTTTTAAAAAGATATTTTAGTAATTTGAGTATAAAAATTATAAAAAATATTCTAAAAAATGGAAGACTGGACTTTTGAAACTTGAAAAGTGAGACTTTATCCCCACCTCAAACTATGGGTGGGAAAAAGTCCTTTGGCCTTTATTATATAAGTGTTACATTTAT
>JAJEJH010001145.1:0-42490 GCA_026122585.1 Anacardium occidentale | reverse complement strand
ATAAAACAAGATATTTAGTAGTTTGATCTTATGAGTAGTATTTTCTCTATGTTATAATTAGTATTTCATATCTAAAGCTTCTGTATGCAAAATTTTAATTCAATAGTTGTTTCTTTACGAAAAGGATTACCATTATTGGTACAGGATTAGTATTATAATAATAAATAATAATGTACAGTGACCTATGGTAAAGAGTCCTACAGTTGTTGGTATCAGAGTAAATCTGAGCTACATTCTTAGGAAAATATGTTTTCACATGCATAATTTTCTAAAATTGCATGAACCAGAGCCAACATATCCTAACAATTGTTGTTCGTGTCCTCTTAGCATAAGTTTAATAATATAAACTTTAGTTTTATTTTATATATCAACCCTACTATATTTGTAATTTTTTAGATAGAAGATCTCATCTACTTAGATTTATAAGTGATGAGAGTAATGCCTTAATGAGGCCTATGAGTACAAGTGAGAATAAGAGATCTCAACACTTCTAAGTATCTCTTAGACCAAAGGATATGAGAGAGATAATCAAAAAGGTATTGAGAGTGCGACTTTAACACGCAAAAAAGGTAGAAACTTATGAGCTAGTTACTGGTGAGGCCTATTAGGGACCAGTAGAGGGTATTATGATTCAAAAAGAGAGGGTTATTAGATACTAGGGTTTGACCATCAGATACGTCATATTCAAGCATAAATACAATAGTTACAAATGGTTATGAGAGGCTACATCCAATTTATAGTTTGCTTGGGATACATCAGACACCTAAGTTTTATGGTTCTAAAGATTTGGTAGTAGTTGACGATTGGATAAAGTTAATTGAGAGTGTAATGGGGTTATTCTCTATGTCATATAAATAGAGGATTAGATGTGCTACATATATGCTTAGAGATTATACAAGGGTGCGGTTGAACCTATAAAGATTTTAGTAGATAAGGAGAACTTATGTTAGGCAGAGTTTCAAAGATTATTTGATGAGGAGGACCACAATGCTGACATGGTTTATGTAAGAGCCTAAAAGTTCATAAAGTTGACTTAGGGGACCAGTTTGGTTAAGGACTATACCACTAGGTTTAATTCATTGGTAGGGTTATTTATAGTATAGAAAGTTTAGAGTTGACTAGAGTATAGATATTTATCCATGGATTGCCCTTTATCATTGCAAGACATGTGATAATAGGATTTTTCCCTTTAGAGATTTAATGATGCTTTAGGGAGAGTCTTAAGGTTTGAGGTATATTTATAGAATAAATGTGTGTTTTTCATACCAATAGAGAGGGGTCTAGACAAAGGTTTAGATAAAGGTAAAGATAGAAGCAAGAAACTAATATAGTCCAAGAAGTCAATTAGAGGAAGGAAGTAGAGAATAAAGCTATCGGTATATATGATGTATGGTAGAAGGTATCTAGGAGAATACCTTATAGGGCAGAGTGTGTGCTTCAATAGGTAGGGCACAAGTCATCTGAGTGCCTATCTGAAAGAGGAGTTAGATCATTTAGTTGTAGAGTAAGACTGAGTAAAGGTGTTTCTTGTTTAGCTAGTAAAGACAATGAAATAGGTAAATACGGTGTTAGTGCTTCTAGAGAAAGTATAGGTCTATCAGGAGGAGATAGAGCCAAACTTTTTACAGTGAGACATGATCTAGCAAAAACCATTCCATATGTAGTTACTAGTCAATTATTTTTCTTTGATACTCCTTTATATATATTGATTGATTGTGGTGCCACACATATTTTCATATTTAGAAAAGTGGTAGAGAGATTAGGTTAATCCTTAGTATAACAAATAAGAGTATTTGTATTGAGGTATAGGATAGAGATATAGTATTGAGTGATCAAGTACTAATAAATTAGCAGATAGTGATTATGGGTAGAAGATTAAGGATAGATCTGATCATATTGGAGTTAACTAATTTTGATATAATCTTAGACATGAATTTCTTAAGCAGTTAAGCAATAGAGATAGACTATAGGAGAAAAATGGTTAGATTGTAGTTAGACCTTCATCAATTTGTATTGGGAAAAGATAGAGTGGAAATCATGTTTATTTCCTACATCCAAGTGAAAAGGTTATTAAGTAAGGGTTATGTAGGATATTTGGCCAATGTGGTACATAAAAGTGTGTTTGGGCTAAGTATCAAAGAAGTGCCTATAGTGAGAGAGTTTCTTGATGTTTTTTCTAAGGACTTACTAGGGTTACCTCTAAAGAGGGAGTGGGAGTTCTATATTGAGTTGCTACCTGATATGACACTTATCTCCAAGGCTCTATATTGGATGACTCTAGCAGAACTTTAGGACTTTAAAAAATAACTTCAAGGGTTAATAAGCAAGAGATTTATTTGGGAGAGTATTTTATGTGTGAAGTAAAAGAAGGGTTGGAAGGGTTTAAATCGAGATTAAAAATGAGATTTTATAATAGAAAATAAAGTTGAAAGGGTTTAGGGGTAAAACTAGTCATTTAGAAGCTATATGTGGCATGTACCTAGGTTTCCTTCTGGAGAGTATTTTATGCATGATGCAAAAGAAAGAGGAAATCCAAAATTTCTTTGACACACCACCGTATGCCTTAGGCACACGATCGTGCGTCATGTTAGCACTGCCATATATATGTTTATTTTTCTAAATTTTTATACTTTCATCAGCTTCTTTCTTCTTCTTCTTCTCCAATGAACCCTAAAACACCTATTAGTGATCAACCAGCAGTCTAATATCAGATTACAAAGCTTGAACCAACTAATGAGAGATATTCAACAACCATGGCTAGAGGTAAGTGTTGTCTTACCTCTTTCACCTTGTTTCATAGCATATTTTCTTGTATGTCTGAGTTATGGTGATCCTTGCTAGATACTTAATGCGTATTTAGCTTGTTGAAGCGTTGAGATAATGATTTAGAAGCTGGTTAATGGATGATTTCCTTAAAATATGCATACATGTTTGAGTATATGTGTTTTGATGTTTTATCTTGAGAAATATGATGTGTTAGCATGATTTGGATGAGTTGTGTGGGTTAAATATACTTATGATTGATATATTGAACCTATGAGATTCTTTGATTTAGATTTGTTAACGTTTGGATGGTGAATAGTAAGATTTCTGGGTTTTCAGATGTGTTATTATAGAATTTGAGTTGAGAGCATGATCATATACTTGTAAGAGCATGATTGTATGCCTATAGGTGCACGATTGTATAGTTGCATTTCTATAAAGATATGACTATGTATATAGTCGTGCATGCCTAGAAAATCTGGATACATGATCATGCAAGTGAGAGTACAACCATATGCTTATTTTTAATTCTACATGCACGTGTAAGCAAGGCACGAAAGTATTATATAAGCTATTAGATGCCTATGTAAGTGTAAGACATGCCAGTACAAATTCATGCATGACCATGTGCCTTACACCATATACCTATGTAGTACACCAAGAAATTACAAGAAACTAACAAACGCTAGCACAACTAGATGCATGACTTATGCACGAGCCCGTGCTCTTTCTTGCATACCGATAACATGGGATGTAGCTTGAGTGGGTTTTTACTTAAGTTTTAAGTTATATATATACATGTAAATATGTATTCAGTTTTTAGTTGATAGCATGTTAGCTCATACACTGTGTGTTACTCATGCATAAGGGATGTATAGTAACATATATGTTTTCAACTATTAAATAGTAGTAACAAATTATGAGTTTTCTTCGGGATATTGTACAGTGAGTTTTAGCATTCCCCTATATTTCATTTATAACTTCCGTTCAGTGCATAGTTTTCAGTAACGTAGTTATGTAGGATCCTTGTTTATGTACTAATAAAGCATTTTCGTTACATAATATTTATAATATATATCAAGAATTTTAGTAAATTATCTAATATAGTTATAGTAGTATATACAGTAGCGAATGCTATTGTTTTTGCTATTAAAGCAAGCTTTAGGCCATTAGGATAAGTTTTGAGCCAACGTTTTTCGAAGATGTTTTTCAACATGCATTGTTTTCTAAATTACATGAGCAGAAAGCCAGTGTATCCCAACGGCCAAAACTCATGATTCCCCTCAATGTAAGTATCTCAGTAGTAGATTCTGTTACGATCTTAGATGTAAGATTTTAGTTTCCTAGGTTACTTGAGAGTAAAGGTAGTCCTTTAAGGAGTTGAAATAGGGGTAAGAGAGGATTTCAAGAAGCTCTATAGTCTTTGAAGGTAGAGGATTTAAGAGAATATGGTCAGAGATGTGATAAGAGAAGAGTTTGAATAGTTTTTCAGAGGAGGATAGTAAGAGCTAAAAGAAGATAGTGATCGGTTATCCGAGATGGGATCATTATTAAGAGGCAGAGTTTGAGGTTAGAGATAAAAAAATGCTAGAGATTCAAAGGATTTCCTCCCCAAGTTCAGTGAGCTTAGAAATCTAATAGTAATAGAAGCCTAAATAGAGGTGATATCAGTATGAAAGACAAAGAGAAGATTATAGTAGCTTATAAGAAGAAATTTGCAAGATGATGTCAAAGGTAGTTACACAAAGCCAATTTAGTGTAGTTTTCAAAGGCTAGAGACAAGTCAATATCAAAGATAGGGTTTAGAGACAGATTTAGTAGGTGTTAAAGGTTTCAAGAGAGACCTTGTCCCAACTTTAGCTTGTCAACAATCTACCAGCCCCTTAAATTTAATGGGTTTAAAGAGTTTAATAGTGATAGAGGACTGGATAGAGATACAAAAAAGTGTCATGAGTCTTTTCAATGTGATAGACACAGAAAGAATCATACATATAGTTCACTTACTTAAAAGAGAGCGAGGGTTTAATAGAGCCCCGTTACGTTTATAGTGGATGAAGGCAATTTGACCTAGGCAAGTTTAAAAGATCAATTGAGAGAGATGTAATTATTGGGGACAAAGGAAAAGAATCTGATTAGGACAAGGAAAAAGAAAAATAAAAAAAAGATACTAAAAAAAGCTGAGAGATAGAGAGATCAACCCTAATTGCTAGGAAAAATATGTTAAAAGCTTATCTTCTTAAAAAATTTAGTGAAGATATAAAAAAAGCATTGAGATTTGAGAGAACTTTGAGATCAGAAGAATTTTAGAAGATCAACATGTTTTTGAGCTCAATAGAAAAGAGAGATAAAGATAAAGACAAGAAGCTGATATAAGAAAAGAAGAAACTATTCAAAGAAGATATAGGCAAAGAGATCAATATCCAGTGTGTGTCAAATGCAGTAAGGGATGAAAGAAATTAAACTAGAGCCTAAACAATGAGGCAAGAGTAGATAGGAGTGAACTTATGTGTAAACTTAAGGGGCAATATTTCTTTCATAATGACACTCAGTGTTTTTATTTCAAAGAATAATATTAGAGAGATTTAGGTTTGTCCTTAGCATGATTGATAGATAGTAGCACCAGTGCTCAGTTTATAGAGGATGACACAATAAAGGATGATCAAAGAGCTTTTAAGCTAAGAGACAAAGAGATTTGATCAATGTTTAAGGTTAGATTAGTTATTATTAAGTTGTTTTGATATGACCATAGGGGATGATTTTCTGATTAAGCATGAGACATAGACAAATAGTCATAGAAAGAGGAAAAGGTTAGGCTCCAGTTAGGTAATGATCTCTTTACTTATAAGAAAAGACAAAGGTTGAGGCAAAGTAATCAGAGTGTATAGTGGAAGTAAAAAAGATGTTAAATAAAGTTTTTCTAAGAGACCAGCAGTAAGAGAGAAAAAAGTTCACAGAGAAAGAGAGAATTCTATGAAGACAACAACAAATTTTGAAATGATTAAGAAAGAAAGAATCGAATTCAGTAAATTAGATAGAAGAAAAGATAAAAAAGGCCCAAGATTGTCATAAGAGCTAACCAAATAAGAAGCCTAAAATATGAAGATTTCAAATGGGAAAGTACCTTTGGATGAGGTATTATAAGAGCCCAAGGGTAGAATTGTCCTTTTAAGCTTGAGATCAAGGGTAAAAGTGAGATTTCTGATAGAAAATAGATTTGAGAGTGTTCAAGGGTGGAAGAGTCATTTAGAAGCCTTTTGTGACTTGTACATTGATATTCTTAGGAGAATATTCAATGTATGGCATGAAGATAGAGGAAATTGAGATTTTTATTGCACACATAACTATGTGTCATGTCATTTAAGCATATATACGTTTTATTTTTTAGTTATGCATATTCCAATTTTTATCTTCTTCTTTCCCTCTCTATTTCCAGCAAACCTTAGATTTGAAAATGTTCAAACAATAGCCCAAATCCAAGCTAGAGATCCATAAGTGATTAGAAAGAGAGATCCTGAAGCAATGCCAAGAGGTAAGCATTTCCTTACCTCTTCCATTTGGGTTTATAACATGATCTTCTAGTTTGTGTTTCCCTCATATGTTTACTGCATGTTAAAAATGTATTATAGCATGTATTGATGATGAAATGAGACCTTAGATGATGATCTATGAGTTGTTATAAGATGATTGGATGTTTATGTGCTTGGGTATATAACTGTGAGAAATGTGAGATTATTAACATGCTTTATGATGAATAAATGCAATGAGTATGCTTATTGGTTGATATATTTGATGTATGAACGTATGATTTGAGTAGTGGTTATTTGATTTGAGATTTGTTGGGATTTTCTGGTTTGTCAGACGTCATTTGCTAGAAAAAAGTTAAGCACATGATCATGTCCTCGAGGATACATGCATATGTGGCCTCTTTTCTATATGAGCATGAGCATGACCTTGTAAGGGATGTGTGTGTATATGAAAATCTAGACATATGGTCGTGCAACTAATGCATATACCTATGTGCTTAATCCTAAATTTACATGTCTGTGTAAGCAAGACATGAGAGTGTTGTTGTGGTGTTACACATCCGTACCAGTACGGTATACGACCTTGTACCTTGTTACATGCCTGCGTGTTCACACCACACGTCTGTGTAGTCAACCAAAGTTTTACAACTTGATTCCAAAAGCTTGCACGATTAAGAACACGACTAGCACATTTTCCCATGCACCTTCACACATGCTTGTGCACTTAGAGACACTTTTGTGCACTTTAAGAAAAGCAAAAAAAGAATTTTTAAAGCAAAGTTAAGCGATTCCAAACCCTTCATAAGCACAAAAAACTTAAGAATAACAAGATATAACAACATATCATGCATGATTATTAGTATAGAGCATGGAATGCCGCATAAGATGTTTTTAGAAATAGCTCCATGAATCTAATAGCATGATTTCAAAGTATAGGTATACAATGTTTTGAACATTAGTTAAGAGTGGATATGAGGGGATACCTATGAATTCCCATGCCTATTAGAGAAGGAAACCAACATCCATTAGAGAGGATATGGTCTTTGACCAAGCTTATTAAAGAGAGTACTGATCATGCATAAGTAGTTTTATTATAGGTTTGAGCTCACATGGCCACAGTGTCAAATCATTGTATTCATTAGTCTAGCTAGCATAACAGATATTTTTAGATTAGTATCTTTTTGACTCAGTTTTTAGCTTATACTATATGTACATGTATATATATATATTTAGGATCTTTGGATCATAGTTTTATTTAGAAAAAGTTTTTATAAATCAGGCCCAAGAGCAAATTTTATAATTAATCAGCATTTACAAGACATCAGAGCATAAATATCATGTCATCTATAGAATTAATGAGAAAACATAAACAAATAAGGATAAAAGTAAGAATACTATAGAAAACAAAAGAAATATAAAAAAAAAAAGAAATAAGTAAGTTGTAAAGCAGAATTTAATGTGATAGGATGTAGGACCCGCTGCCACGCGTACCCCTGCTGTTGGATACTGGGGTTCTTTTTATTAATAATCTAGAAATACGGGTACACGCGACAGGAATCCTACAAAAAAAAAGCTACTGCTATACAATCTGAATACATTTGTAGAAACGTAAATCAAAAATACAATAAACTGTGCAATGGGCCCAACTGGCCTTTATCATATATACATAAACTGTTCTGTACATTTACATACATCTGAGAAAGTACAAAAGTTACATATGACCCAACAGGTCCAAAACTGAAACTGTACATACTGAAAACTGTGGTATGGGGCCCTCTCCCGCTAGCCTCGATCCACCCGCTCCTCGCCAACAACACGCACACCTGAAAAGGAAGGAAGAAGGAGGGGAATGAGTGATAAAGATCACCCAGTAAGCATTCCTTACTTCCCTCAACCCAAGCAAGCAATATACAATAACACACATACTTGGCCTCGACCTTATTCATACATCTAGCAGCCTGCTGGAATCTGAATCTGATTAATCTGATTATATAGAATCTCATTCATTTACTGATATCATTATTATCCATGTCATGATGTGTATGTCATGCCATGCTAACTAAAAATAACTGTGGATGATGATGCATACATCTGAATATCTGAATATTTGTATGCACCCGAAGATATCTACTGTGTTGATCAGACTGGTGAACACAGGGATTCGACATCCTGGCCATATGGGCTGAACAGTCTAGCTACTGGCTAGAAAGCTGAATCTGAAATGCTAAACGATCTGACTAGTGTCAAAAGGCTGAATCTGAATTATTTAACAATCTGACTGGTGTCAGAAAGCTGAATCCCACAGATGCCCCTTCGAGTTCACCCATACTCTAACCTGTACATCGGGTTCTGAATACTAAAATCTATGAATTTGGATCCCTTGATCCTCTTTCAACCTACATGTCATGCTATGAAATGCTCATGTAACATTAATTATCTGGATTTTTGATTATCTGATGCTTATTTGACCTTTAAACTGATTTCCCATGTTTTATCAATTAATTTTTGTAAATTTTGTAAAACTTTGTTGCTACACGAGCGTGTGAGCAAGGCACACGGGCGTGTAGAGGTCACACACGGGCGTGTGCCTAGATGCACGGGGTCATGCGTTGGCTATGCAGCTGGTCATGTGCGTTACTGAAATTTTTGGGCAATTTCACTGAAAAAGCATGCACACGGGCGTGTGTCTGTATTTATGACCATGCACACAGCATGCACACGGTCGTGTGTCTTGTTCTCCAACAAGAACACTCGTCTGGAAAATGCACAATTCACATGCCATTTCACAATCAATTTCAAATCCACCTCTAATACACATTTCCAACACTTCAATAAGCATTTATATGAACTCAAATTCAACATGCATCAACCATAGCTCAATCCACCATGAAAGCAACTTTTTTCTCTCACTAGAACATACACAAACAAGCATGCATGTTTCAAGGAGGGCAAATTCATCATCTTGTACCACAATCATCATCATATAAGCATGCACAAAACTTATCAACATGTCAAGCATCAGAATACATCAAAGCAAGCTAGGAAAACACAAGGAGAAGTAAGCAAACACTTACCTCTCACCATTGCCGCTGGAAGCCTTTCTCTTAAGCTAATATCTCGGTTATCTAGCTTGATCGGGAGCTATTGGAAGCTGAGCTTCTTCTCTAAGATTGGCAGGAACTGAAACAGAGAAAAACTTGTTGAAAATGGAAAGTGGGTGAGAAAAATTGAGTTAATGCTCTCGTCTCTCTCTTTTTATATATGCACTTGCACGGGCATGCAAGTCATTGTGCACGGGCGTGCACATGGGAAAATGAAGATTATTCATTTTCTGTGCTTCGCATGATCGAATCCTCCCTAAAGGAATCATACGAAAGCCACACAGGCTCTGAAAATTTACTAACTCACCCTTGAACTCTTCTAGACTCCTAATCTATCTCTGAATTTCATTTCTAACCTCAAAAATCTACCCCTAAGGGCTTTTCTGAATGTAGGATGCTACATTTTCTCCCCTCTTATAAAAATTTTGACCCTAGAATTTACCTGAATAACTCTAGGAACCTATCCCTAATCTCAGACTCTACCTTCCAAGTGGCTTCCTCCACTCTCTAGCTACGCCATAAGACCTTCACAAGGGGAATCTCTTTATTCTTGAGAACTTTGACTTTGTAATCGAGAATCTAAACTGGCAGCTCTTGATAACTCAAATCTTCTACAAGATCCACATCTGAAAATTGAAGCACATGAGACTCATCTCCCACATACATTCTCAGTTGAGACACATGGAAGACGTTGTGAATTCTGTCCATACTGGCTGGTAGCGCGAGTCTATAGGCAACTGTCCCCACTCTCTCAAGTATCTCGTAGGGACCAATGAATCTAGGAGCCAACTTCCCTTTCTTGCCAAATTTGAGAACTTGCCTATAGGGTGCAATTCTCAGAAAAACTTTGTCGCCCACTGAAAACTCAATCTCTCTGCGCCTTAAATCAGCATAGCTCTTCTGTCGATTCTGGGCCTGTCTCATTCTTTGTCTGATGATCTTGATCTGCTCAATCATCCCCTGAACTATCTCTGGACCCATAACTGTCTCCAAAGAATCTCTCTCTCTAACCTCATCCCAATGAAGAGGAGATCTGCACTTCCGAGTTGTAAAAAATCCATCATAGGTTTGTCTAAAAGAGGCATCCTAGTTTGTAAATTTGCCTAGAAGGGGCAATTTACTTACGAGTTTTATCTAGAAGGGACAATTCTTTTCTTTGGAGACGCCTAGAAAAGGCTAATCCATCCTAGGTTTGTCTATAAGGGACATCCTAGTTTTGTAAGTTTTCCTAGAATGGGCAATTTACTTTTGAGTTCTGTCTAGGAGGGACAGTTCTTTGGTTAGAGACGCCTAGAAAAGGCTAATCCATCTTAGGTTTGTCTAGAAGAGACATCCTAATTTCTATAAATTTGCCTAGAAGGGGCAATTTACCTTTCGAATTCTGTCTGGAAGGGACAGTTCTTTGTCAGAGATGCCTAGAAGAGGTTAATCCATAGGCTTAGGGAACTAGAAGTGTTTGCCTTTGTTGCATGGTTGTCTGACTTTGTTGGTCCAAATATGGGCATCTTTTTCTATACTTTGCTACATTTTGCATGTGTTTTCATTGCATTCATAACACACACAAAATTCACAAAGTAAGGGGGATCTGTAGACACCCTATTTTGGACCTAACAAGGTTACCCCCGATGATGAAAAATCTGGACGCTAACTTAGAATTTTTGATATGTTGAGTTGAGGATGGACGAGTTAAGAAAAAAAAAACATATATATATAATAATAAAATAAATAAATAAATAAAATATTTATTATTAAAAAAATATATGTTTATTTTAAAAGGAAAAAAAAATCATAAAATCTTGAAAACCCCAACCCAAGCCCATGCAGCCGGCCAAGTCAAAAAAAAAAAAAAAAAAAGGAAGGAGGCCTAGTGTGCGGCCCAGATGACAGGCGCGCTGGCCCGGCTGGAGGGGAGGGCCCAAGGTTGGGCCTACAGTTCACGCGTGACATGCACGCGAGCGCTGAATGGCCGTATGTTGTAGCATCCCAGGTTAGAAAAGCCCTTAGGAGAAGAGTTTTGGGGTTAGAAACGAGATTCAGAAAGAGATTGGGAGTCTAATAAAGTTTAGGGGTGAGTTAGTAAGTTTTCAGAGCCGTGTGACTTTCGTAGGGATCCTTTCGGAAGGATTCGATTAGGCGAGTGAGCGGGAAATGAGTAATACTCATTTTCCCTTGTGCACGCCCGTGCACCCTTGATGCACAACCCGTGCGTGGCCTAGTATATAAGAAGAATCGTGAGTTAAGTCATTCTTTTCTCACCCATTTTCATTTCTTTAGCAAATTCTCTCTTCCATTTCAGTTCCTCCCATTCCTAGAGAGGAAATTCAACAGCAAATAGCTCCCGATCAAGTTAGAGAGCAAAGAGATTAGTCCAGAAAATAGTTTTCAGAAGAAATGGGGCGAGGTAAGTGTTCTCTTACCTTTTCCTTGAGTTTCCCAGCTTGCTTTGTGAGTTTTGATGCCATGGATGAGTTATTTACATGTGGATGAATGTTTGGAATGAGTATATGGCCTTGCATGTTGAAATTTGATGATGGATTTCCATCCTTGTGCTTTGCATGCATGTTGATCATGTTTTAGTGAGAGAAAGCCAATGCTTCCATGGTGAAATGCTTGATACTTGATGTATGTGAGAATTGATGCTTGAATTGTGTTGTTTATGGTGCTGGGAACTTGTAATTGGAGTGTTATTGCAATTGAATGTGAATTGGTATGAGTTTAAGGCAATTTCAAGGCGGTGCTCTTGTTGAAGAATAAGATGCACGGCCGTGCGCCTGCATGGCACGGTCGTCTGCCTTTGTTTTCCCAGATGCACGCCCGTGTACACGCTGTGTGCACGGCCAGAAAATGCACCTACACGCCCGTGTGTCCGCACATGCATGCCCATGCGTACGCTTTCAGTGGAAAGTTTTCAGAATTCCAGTAGCTTGCATGGTCAGGTGCATGACCAGCGCACGACCCTGTGCGTCTTGGCTCATGCCCGTGCACTTTTCCCGTACGCCCGTGCACTAGCAGATTTTCAGAAAATGATTAATTATTTGTTTAATTAAGCATGCGAATTTAGAATAAAGGCTAATGGGCTTCAGATAAGCATCAAATGAGCATGAAATCAGATAATAAGCTGCATATGCATATCATAGCATTACATGTAGCTTCAGAAAGGATCAAGGGATCTGAATTCAGTAGTATCTAGTATTCAGAACCTGATGTACGGGTAAGAGTATAGGGTGAATACGAGGGGGCATCTGTGGGACCTAGCCTTTTGACACCAGTCAGAATGCTCAGCAGTATTTCAGTTTCAGATTCTGACACTAGTTAGAACATTCAGTAACATTTCAGAATTTTACCATCTGACATCAGTCAGATCGGGTAGCAGTATTCAGATTCAGCTTTCTAGCCAATAACTAGACTGTTCAGCCCACATGGCCAGGATGTCGAATCCCTGTATTCCATCAAGTCTGATCAGCACAGCAGGTACCCGAGGGTACAGAGAGGTATTCAGACGCATGCATCCATGAGATATTTCAGTAGCATGACATGACATACACATCATGACATGAACAATAATGAGAATGAGATTCAGTTAACAGCTTTCAAATACCAGCAAGCGCATAGATGTATGAATAGGGCCGAGGCCCAGCTATGTTTGATTATATGATTGCTTGGGTTTTGAGGGAAGTAAGGAGCGCTTAGTGGGTGGTCTTTATCACTCACCCCCCTCCTTCTTCCATCCTTTTCAGGTGGTTCGTGCTGTTTCCAAGGAGCGGGTGGTACGGGGCTGACGGAGAGGGTCCACACCGCGATCTCAGTTGTACAGTTTTCAGTTTTGGACCTGTGTGGTCATATTGTACATGTTGATGTATTCAGATGTACAAGAACAATATGTATGTATATTAAAAGGCTATTGGGCCCATTGTATAGAACAGATATGTATATTTCAGTGATGTGTTTCAGATCAGCTTTCGCATGTGTAACTCTGAATGTATAGTAGTTTTTAGGAAGTTTATTTACTTTTCGTAGGATTCCCGTCGCGGGTACCCAAGTTTTCAGATGATTAATAAAAGCTCCCTATAGCATTATTCAGCAACAGCAAGGGTACTCGTGGCGGCGAGTCCTACATATGTCTGCTATTGTCTCCTGCGCAGCCTCCCTCTCTCTCTTCTGCGGGGCCAGCGCATTTTGTGTTGACCATGCGCAAGCATGGCTTGGCTTTTTTTCTTTGGGCAGGGTGTAGGGCGACTGCATTTAATTTTTCTTTTTGTAAAATAAAAAAAATAGTTATTAGTTGTGTCTATAAATACAGGAGAACAAATTTTCGGGGGGGGGGTTTTTTTTGGTGGGTTGGTGAGAAGAGAGAGAAAACGTTGTGTAAACAAAAAAAAGAAAAAAAAGAGGAGGCTTTATCTGGAAAAATAAAAGTTTAAAACAAAAAAAAGAAAATTTACTTTCTTTAAGAGTTATCCTTTTTCGAATCTGATTATTCCTTAACTCAATCTCGATTACAAATTCTAGGCAACAAATTTCCAGGTAAACTCTTGAGGGATCTATATTCAATAAATTTATATATATTTCCTTTTGTATATATGCATATATATATATTTGGTATTATGTATCTTTGAAAGTGGTGGATTACTTTTTTACATATATTACTGTTTTGTATGTCTGTATTTTTATGCACTATCAATTTTTTTTTTCTTTTTTTCTTTTGTTTGTTTTTGTTCTTCTTATGTTTTTATTTTATTTTATCTCATTGTGTATTTATAACTCATTTATTTTGTACACTCGTATTTTCATGTATTGTACTACGCTCTAATATTTTATTTATTACGTGTGTGCATATGTGTGTATATACATATATACATATATACATATTTTGTAATGCTTATATATTTATTTACTTATCATTATTATTATTATTATTTATTTTTTTACACATTTGTGCATGTATGTGATAAACATCCTGTGAAGTTTATGTCCTGTGTATTGGCATGTGATATATATTATATACTGCATACATATGTATTGGATGAGACTGGTCACCCTGATGGCAGCAGGTGGCCATGTTATTCCCCCCCTCCCCCTCCCCCTCCCAGGTTCAAACCAGACTACTGGAGCAAAGCTGTTTTCTTTTTACTTTTATTTTACATCTTCATTTTATTTTTCTGGCTACTGTACACAACTACATATATTATTATTATTATTTTTTTGGTACATGCATTGTATTATGTTTAGACTATATTTATACTGTAAATATATTTATTATTGTATGTTATGCATATATTGTATTAATTTATATGTATTTTACATGTATATGTTATATGCATTATATAATTATTGAATTGTACACTGAGTGTTTGTATATAATGTATGTATTGTATGCTATGTACATAAGCTGTATGTATCGTATGTATCAATATTATGTAAATGCAAATTTGGTACTCTATGTGCGTCTGTATTTGCCTATAACAACAATTATCAGTTCACCATTCATATAACACCTTTTGAGTTTTTATATAATAGGAAATGCATATCACAACTGTTTTGGGACGAAATTAATGAAAGAGATTCACTTGAGACAGTAATAGGACTAGAGATGACTTAGATGATGATTGAGTAAATCAGAGTTATCAGACGGAGAATTAAATAGGCCTAGGATTATTAGGGGAGTTATGCAAATCAAAGGTGTAGGGAGATAGAGTTTGAGGTTGGAGACCACGTGTTTCTGAGAGTAGCTCCTTATAGACATGTTCCCAGGTTTGGTAAGAGAGGCAAGTTAGCTCCAAGGTTTATTGGTCCTTATCAAATTCTGGAGTGAGCTGACAAAGTTGCTTATAGGTTAGCTTTACTAATTAGTATGAACAGGATTTATAATGTATTTCATGTGTTTCAACTAAGGAAATATATAGGAAATTCTTCTCATGTGTTACAGAACCAGGATCTAGAGCTGGTAGATGATCTAAGCTATCAAGAGAAACCTATTCAAATTTCAGATTATAAAGTAAAGACCATTAGGAATAAGAAAATACCTCTGGTTAAAGTGTTGTGGAGGAGTCAAAAACTTAAGGAAGCCACCTAGGAGGTTGAGTCTGAGATGAGAGAGAGATACCCAGAGTTATTCATGTAATTCCAAGGATGAAATTTTTATTAGAGGGGACAACTTATAATAGCTTAAGGGTAGAATTGTCCTTTTAGGCTTGAGATCAACGATAGAAGTGAGATCTTGATAGAAAACAGATTTGAGAGGGTTTAAGGGTAGAAGAATCATTTAGAAGCCTTTTATGACTTGTACATAGATATTCTTAGGATAATATTTCATGTATGGTGTGAAGAGAGAGAAAATTGAGATTTCCATTGCACACACGACTGTGTGTCTTGGACACACAATCGTGTGTTTTGTCATTTAAGCATATATACAGATTATTTTTCAGTCGTGCATATTTCAGATTTCATCTTCTTTTTTCCCTCTTCATTTCTAGCAAGCCCTAGATCTGAAAATGTTCAACCAGTAACCCAAATCTAAGCTTGAGATCCATAAGCAGCTAGAGAAAGAGATCTTAAAGCAATGGCAAGAGGTAAGTAATTCCTTACCTCTTTCATTTGGGTTTACAACATGATTTTTTGGTTTGAGTTTCCCTCATCTGTTTGCTGCATGTTGAGAATGTATTATAACATGTATTGATGATGAAATGAGACCTTGGATGATGATTTCTGAGTTGCTATGAGATGATTGGATGTTTATGTGCTTGGGTATATAATTTTGAGAAATATGAGATTATTAGCATGCTTTATGATGAATAAATGGAATGAGTATGCTTATTGGTTGATATATTTGATATATGAACGTATGATTTGAGTTATGGTTATATTTAGTTAAGATTTGTTGGGATTTTCTGGGTTTCCATATGCCATTTGCTAGAAAAAAGTTGAGCATATTGTAATAGCCCAAGGGTAGAATTGTCTTTTAGGTTTTGAAACAAAGGGTAAAAGAGATATTTCCAGATGGAAAATAAATGTAAGAGGGTTTAAGAATAGAATAGTCATTTAGGAGCCTTTTGTGGCTTATACACGGATATTCTGGGAGGAATATTCCATGTATGGCACAAAAAGAGAGAAAATTGAGATTTTCCTTACACACATGACCATGTGTCTTGGACACATGCCCATGTGTCAGGTAAGAGGTGTCATAAATGTTTCATTTTTCTTATTTTTACCTAGTTTATTCCATTTAGATTTCTTCTCTTTTCCATTTTCCAGAAAACCTTAGGCTAGAAACTGTTCAACCAATAGGTGCAAACCAAGTAAGAGATTTAGACGTCATTAGAGATAGAGATCTAGATGTAATAGCGAGAGGTAAGTATTTCCTTACCTTGTTTATTTCAGTTTTTGCATGATTAACTAGTTTGAGTTCCTTTCATGTGTTTGTTGTATGTTAAGACTGTGTTACAACATAATTTGATGATGAAATGAGACATTGGATAATGATTGATGAGTTATTATGAGATGATTTGAAGATTATGTGCATGGCTATGTTTTATGAGAAATGTGAGACTGTTAGTATGTTTTATGTTAGATAGATGAAATGAGAATGCTTATTAGCTGATATACTTGCTATATGCATGTTTGATTAAGTTATGGTTATGTTTTGTGTGAGATTTATTAAGATTTCTAGGTTTCCAAATGCCATTTACTGAAAAAGAGTTGAGCACACTACCACGTACCTGAGGATACATACCTGTGTAGCCTCTTTTCTACATGAAAATGGTTTTGCATGGTACCCATGTGCGTATGAAAATCTAGACGCACACCCGTACAGGCGATACGCACGCCCGTGTGCTTATTCTTAATTTCACACGTCTATGTAAGTAAGACATGAGAAGGTGTTTAGGCAACTACATGCCCGTGCAGTGTAGTACACAGCCTTATGCCTTATATGCACTCCCGTGTGTCCACACCATATGCTCGTGCAGCCAGTCATAATTTTTAGACTGATTCCAAAAGCTAGCACGATCAGACATGGCTTGAGCATAACCCCGTGTGCCTCCCCACACACTTGTGTGTCATCTGGTACACACTCGTATACCTTAAGAAAAACAGAAAAATAGTTCCAAAGCATTCTTAAAGCAAATTTAAGGAATTCTAAACCATTCCTAAGCATAAGAAACTTAAGAATAACAAGATATAACCAACTGGACTTTAAGAATTGAAAAGGTAATTACAAGAACTGATTAATAAGAAGTTTATCAGACTAAGTTGTTCTCCTTAAGGAGTGCCAATTCCCTTTACTAAGAAAAAGGATGGCTCAATGAGAATATGTATCGACTATAGGGAGTTAAATAAAGTTACAATGAAGAACAAGTAACCATTGCCTAGAATTGATGATTTGTTTGATTAGCTCAGTGGTATCTCAATGTTTTCGAAGATTGATTTGAGATCAGGATACCACTAGGTAAGAGTGGTAAATAGAGATGTGTCGTAGACTGCTTTTAGGACTAGATATACCATTTGGTTTGACTAATACTCCAGTAGTATTTATGGATTTGATTAATTAAGTATTCCAAGATTGTCTCAATAGATTTGTTGTTCTATTTATTAATGACATCTTAGTCTATTTGAGGAGTGTTGATGAGCATGTAGAGCATATAAGATTTGTGCTACAGAGATTAAGAGACAAGCAGTTGTATGCCAAATTTAGCTAGTGTGAATTTTGGTTAGATAAAGTGGTGTTCATGGGGCTTGTTATTTTTGCTAATGGATTCTCAGTGGATCTAAGTAGTTTTGGTCATCTTGAGTTGGTCGAGGCCTAGGACAGTTAAGGAGGTTTGACATTTGTTGGGATTGGCAGGATTCTACAATCGATTCATTTAAGGGTTTTCCAGTTCGACTAGACTTTTGACAGTTTTGACCAGGAAAGAGAGTCCATTTATGTGGATAGAAGAATGTGAAGCCAAATTCCAAGAGTTGAAACAGAGGTTAACAAGTGCATTAATACTAGCTTTGCCTCAAAAGGGGCTAAACTATGAGATTTATATTGATGCTTCCCGCTAAGATATTGGTGTAGTTTTAATGCAGACAGGTAGAGTGATTGCCTATGCTTCTAGGCAGTTAAAAGATCATGAGATGAGATACCTTACCTATAATTTAGAGCTAATAGTAGTTATATTTGTTTTGAATATTTGGAGACACTACTTGTATGGAGTCAAATGTAGTATCTTTTTCAATCACAAAGCTTGAAGTATTTCTTCACTCAGAAGGAGCTCATTATAAAGCAACGAAGGTGTTTAGAGCTGGTAAAAGACTATGATTGTGAGATCAGATACCATCTAAGAAAAGCAAATGTTGTTACAGATGCCTTGAGTAGGAGCGTTACCTTGTCTAGATTATCTATTCAGAGGGAGCTTCAGAAAGAGGTTATTAAAGAGCAGATAGAAGTAGTTACAACTAGATTTTCAAGATTTTAGGTAATGTCTTCCTTGTCTGATAAGATCAGAGGGGCTCAAAGACTAGATAGTTCGGTACAGATAATGATTTAGAGAGAACCAAAGGGTTTGGTGCCAGATTATGAAGTCAGAAGATCTTGTCAGAGGCCTACAATTCAACATATATAGCTCATCCAAACAGTATAAAGATGTATAAAGATCTTAAAAGAAATTTCTGGTGGTCAAGGATGAAGAGAGACATAGTAGACTTCGTAGCTAGATGTTTAGTATGTTAGCAGATTTAAGTAGAACACCATAGACCTTCTAGGTTGTTCCAGCCTCTGTGTATACCGAAATAGAAATGGGAGAGCATTTCCATGAATTTTATCTCAAGACTTCCAAAAGTTCGCCAAAGGTATAATGACATATGGGTAATTGTGGATAGATTGAGTAAATCAACTTATTTTCTACCTGTTAGAGAAGGGATAACTACTGATCAGCTGGGTCAGCTTTATGTCAAAGAGATTATGAAGTTTCATAGAGTGCCAAAAGTCATTGTATCAGATAGAGACTTCAAATTTTTGTCAACTTTCTAGAGGAGTTTATAAATGACTCTAGGGACTCGATTACATTTCAGTTCAACTTATCATCCTCAATCAGATGGCTAGATAGAGAGGGTGAATCAGATTCTAGAAGATATGATGAGAGTCTGTTACATGGACTTCTAGATGAGTTGGGTTAAGTTATTACCTTCAATGGAATTTGCTTACAATAACAACTATTAGTCTACAATTCAAATGGCTCCATTTGAGGCATTGTATGGTAAAAAATGTGGATCTCCATTACACTGCGATGATATTGGAGAGAAAGATTCATTAGAAGCTATAGTGGGACCAGAGACGACTCACTAAATGATTGAGCAAGTCAAGATGATCAGACTAAGAATGAAGCAGGCCTAGGATCGCCAAAAGAGTTATGCAGATTTGAGACATAAGGAGTTGGAATTTGAAGCAGGAATAAGGTATTTTTGAAAGTAGCTCCTTATAAACATATATTGAGATTTGGTAAGAAGAGCAAGTTGGCTCCAAGGTTTATTGGCCCTTATGAAATCCTGGAGAGAATTGGTAAGGTTGCATATAGATTGGCTTTACCTGCAAGTATAGAGAGATTCCATGATGTCTTCCATGTATCTTAGTTGAGGAAGTATATTTGAGATCCTTCCCATGTTTTTGAGATTTAAGATTTAGAATTGGTTGAAGACTTGAGCTATTAAGAGAAACCAGTTCATATTCTTGACAGAAGAGTCAAAGTGCTCAGGAACAAGGAAATTCCTCTAGTTAAAGTTTTATGGAGGAATTAAAGGCATGAGGAGTCCACATAAAAGGTAAAGTCTGAGATCAAGGATCGGTATCTCGAGTTGTTTAGGTAATTCCAAGGATGAAATTTTTATAAGAGGGAAGGAAATGTAATATCCCAAGGTTAGAATTGTCTTTTAAGCTACTAATTTAGGGTTAGAATGAAAATCAATAAAAATATAGGGTTGTGACAGTTCAGGGGTGAAATAGAGATTTTCCCAAAGTTAGGTGGTTTATGCATGTATCCTATTGGGAGGATTTTACATGTAAGTGCGGGAAAGTGGAAGATTCCATTTTTCTAGTCATACACGACCATGCATGTGATGTGAAGTAGCTACCTTACTTTAACTCATTCTTATCTTGCTTTCAAGCTTATTTTCACCCAAGGTTTCTTACCGTTTCTAGAGATTAGCAAACCTAGAAGAGAAGATCAGCATCCAGGGACTTCCAATCAAATTAGAGAGTGAGGTTTATCTTAGAGTGAGAAGCTAGCTTGTCATGGCTTGAGGTAGGCATTTCTTACCTTTTTCTCTTGTTCTTTACATGTGTATGATGCTTGTTTTACTGAGTTGAGCTTGATTACAACATGCTTGTGGGTTTCCCTTGCATGTTTGATGATCTTGAGTTGATGATGATGATGATTATGCGTGGATGCTTAAGATGTATATTGATATGTATGTATATGCATGATTTTAAGATGGTTTGGATGATTGAGTATGAGGATTTATGTTATTAGTAGCGAAAGCATGTGTTTATGAGGTATTTTAAGTGTTGAAATTGACTAATGATAGTTGATTTACATTTGGTATGAAAATTGGATGGGAACAAGTATGTTCAGCCATGACTACGCTAAAGCAGAGTAGATACACGACCATGCACCTGTAATGCAAGTCATGTTTTCCATAGTCATGACCATGTTCACGTACCCATGCACGACCAAATAATACAGAGTCATAACTGTGTATGTTTATATCATGGCTATGCATGCGCAGAAAATGAGAAAATGCACTAAAATCATAGAAGCTAGCACGACCAGCATACATGATTAACTCACAACTCGTATAAGCTTATGCGTACCCATACACTTAGACACGAACACCCGTGCGTCAGGCAAAAATGAGAAATAAATCATGAAACAAGCAAAAAACTCAGTGAACCCAAAATAATTGATAAAACTCTGTATAATGAGGTCGAATAAGTGTACATCATGCATCATATGCATATCATGACATGACATGTCATACAATATTTTTAAAAAGGGATCCAAAGATCCAAATGCATGTTTTCAGTAGAAAAACACAATGATCTAGACATCGATTTCAGGGGTGGATATGAGGGGGTACTTGTGAGTTTTAGCACACTCGTTATGGGAGCCAATATTAGGGTCTATAACCATACTAACCATTATATATAGGCATATGCTAGTGTGCCCAACTAGCAGCTTAGGATGATATGATCAGTATACTGTGCATTGCACTCAGATTCAGTTTCATGATTGCATGTGATTGTATAGTATATGTATAAGTATATACACACTATTGTTGTATGAGCTTTCCAATATATATATATATATATATATATATATATATAAGATATTTTTGGGCTATTTCCACTTATTTTCACCACATGTTTTTCGTTGTCATATTTTAGCTCAGCTTTAGGTATATCTACTGTGTATTATTAGAAATATTCACTATCTGTTTAAAAAATATATACATTAGTATTAATTCATATAAAAGTAAGTACAATAATATACAATAGAAGTGCCTACATTATGTACAGTTATGCATAGTAAGCCTGTGGCGGGGGTCACTACACACATGGCTATGTACCAAAGGATACATGCCTGTATGACCTCTTTTCTACATAAGCATGGCCTTGCATGGTACCTGTGTGCGTATGAAAACCTAGACATACACCTATGCAACCAATGCACAAGCCCGTGTACTTAATCCCAAATTTACAATCCTATGTAAGTAAGACACAAGAGTGTTGTTGTACTGTTACATGCCCGTGCCAGTATGGCACACGGTTTTGTGCTTTAGTTGCATGCTCGTGTGTTTGCACCACACGTCGGTGTAGTCAGCTAAAGTTTTATAAATTGATTCCAAAAGGTAGCACGACCAAAAACACGACTAGCACATAGTCTTGTATGCCCTCACACACGCCCGTTTGATTAGAGACACACTCTCATGCACCTTATGAAAAGTAGAAAAAGAATTTTAAAGCAAAGTTAAGTCGTTCCAAACCCTTCCTAAGCACAAGAAACTTAAGAATAACAAGATATAACAGTATATTATACATGATTATCAACATAAAGTATGACATGTCATATCAGATGTTTTCAGAAACGGATCCATAAACCCAATAGCATGATTTAAAAGTATAGATATACAATGTTTTGAACATCAGTTAGGGTTGATATGAGGGGGCACCTATGAGTTCGCATGCCTACTAGAGAGGGAAACCAACATCCGCTAGAAAAGACATGGTCTTTGACCAAGCTTGTTAGAGAGAGTGTTAGTCGTGTGTGAGTAGTTTTATTATAGGTTTGAGCTCACATGACCAGGGTGTCGAATCTCTATATTCATCAGTTTTGCCACCGTAGTAGATATTTTCAGATACAATATCTTTTTGACTCAGTTTTTAGCTTATACTATATGTATATATATATTCAGGATCTTCGAATCATAGTTTTATTCAAAAAGAGTTTTTAGCAATCAAGCCCAAGGGCAAGTTTTAAAATTAATCAGCATTTTCATGACATTAGAGCATGCATATCATAAAATATATAACATTCCTAAGGAAACAAAAATAGATAAAAATAAAAGTAAAGAATACTACAAAAAATAGATGAAATATCAGAAAGAAAGAAATAAGTAAATTATAAAGCAAAAATTAATGCGGTAAGACATGTAAATCAGTTTGAGCTTGAAACTTGTCAATGTTAGAGATAAAAAATATTTACTGAGTGATTTATGACTCACCCCTTTCCCTTCCTTTCTCTTTTGCAGGTCAGTGATTCTAGGGTTAAGTAGGAGCAATGCAACTGTTCGATTTTAGGGACATAGCTTGACAACAGATAACATGTTTTGGCTCGCATGTTGTATATACATTATTTTGGCTTTATGCATGTTTGTATGTATAATACTATTATGAGATGTTGTATGAACAACATGTTCAGAAATGCATAGCCTAGTATTTCCAAGAAAGAAATTATTATTTCTGATTTTATTTACAGTATTTTCCATTTCAACTTCCATTTGAAAATTCAGATTTTAATAGCATGTTTTACTATAGAGATTCTCACTACTAGGATAGTATAAATTACAAATAGTAGTCTACAGAGGCCTATGGCGGGAGTCACTCAGGTATGGTGGTGAAGAGTCGAGGAGATTCCTAGATTTTTCCAAGAAGAGTAGAGTTAAGCCTTATGAGTGAGGATTCTAGAGATAGTAGTAGTTGAATTAAAGAAAGATATCCTCTTACAGTAGTTTAGAAAGGAATTATAGAGATGAAATTTTTATTAGAGGGGTAGAATACAACATTCTAATATTAGAATGGTCTTTTAGGCTTTGAATCGGGGTTAGAAGAGAGATTTCTTCAGTCAAAGAATAGTCTCAGTGAGTTAGGAGGGCACACAAGTCTTTTTGGAGGCTTTATATGTAACTTGTGGAAGGAGCACAATCATGCATCTTTGGACACACAACGGTGCATCCTTTTATTGTCATGGATGTAGGACCTGCCGCCACGCGTACCCCTGCTACTGAATATTAAGGTTCTTTTATTAACAATCTGAAAATACGGATACACGTGATGACAATCCTACGAAAAGAAAACCTACTGCTGCTATACATCTGTACACAAGCGGAAGCTGAAATACATACAACTAAAATATACAATGACTATACAATGGGCCCAATCTGGCCTTTATCATATATACATACTGTTCTGTACATTGTTCTTTTACATCTGAGTAACTGAAAACATTTACAAAAACCCATCAGGTCCAAAACTGAAAATATACATACTGAAACTATGGTATGGGGCCCTCTCCCGCTAGCCTCGAACCACCCGTTCCTCGCCAATAGCACGCGCACCTGAAAATAAAGGAAGAAGGAGGGGGATGAGTGATAAAGATCACCCAGTAAGCATTCCTTACTTCCCTCAACCCAAGCAAGCAACATACAATCACACATACCTGGCTTCGACCCTAATATTCATTTAGTCGTTTGCTAGAATCTGAAACTGATTGATCTGGTTATTTGGATCTTATTTGTTTACTGATTTCATTATCATTCATGTCATGATGTGTATGTCATGTCATGGTAACTGAAAATAACTATGGATGCATGCATCTAAAAATCTATATGTACCCGAAAGTACCTACTGTGCTAATCAGGCTAATGAACATAGGGATTCGGCATCCTGGCCATGTGGGCTGAACAGTCTAGCTACTAGCTAGAAAGCTTAATAATAACTATTGTTGGACAATCTGACTGGTGTCAGAAAGCTGAATCCCACAGATGCCCCCTCGAGTTCACCCATACTCTAACCCGTACATGAGGTTTTGAATACTGAAATCTACTGAATTCAGATCCCTTGATCCCCTCTCATGCTACATGACATGCTATGATATGCTCATACAACATTAATTATCTGATATCTAATTATCTGATGCTTATAATGCTTTATATCTGGTTTCCCATACTTAATTGTCTTTTTTTCTGTTTAATCTGTAAGTTTCTGTTGCTGCACGGGCATGTGAGCAAGGCACACAGGCTTGCAGAGGTCACACATGGGTGTGTATGCAAAGGCACATGGAGGTGTGCTTAGACGTACGGGGTCGTGCACTGGCTGTGCAGCTGGTCGTGCTCACTTCTGGAATTCTGGGTGAAATTCATGAAAAAACTGGGACACGGTCGTGCTCCTTAAGACACAAGGGCGTGCATCTGCATTTTTGGTCGTGCACACAACGTGCACACAGGTGTGCTCCTAGAAAACAAGGGGCACACGGGTGTGCTCTGTAGCGACCCCCACCCCAGTTACTGTGCGCTGCGGAAAATACTGTTCATATAATAATAAAATATACCTGGGACAGGGAGCTCTACATAAAAGAACTGCTACTACTGAAAAATTTCTTAATAAAATGAACTGAAACATAATTCAGTATTCAAATATACTGAAATGTAAGCGTGAAAATCCCAGGCTACTCATGTATAGAAAATAAACTGGTCATACAGTGTATACGATAATGTAATACACACATATATATATATACATGAGAAACTAAAGCATGCGAGCCAACATGCTATCTGCTGCTGCCGAGTCATATCCCCAAAATCTCGTAGCGGTCTCGCTCCAGCTCAGCCTCGAACTACTGACCTGTAAAAGGAAACAGGGAAGGGAGTAAGTGACAAAGTCACTCAGCAAGCGTTTCCAAACTCAACACTCGCAGGTCCAAACAATCACTGACTACGTGACTCGTCATGTAGGAGGTTCTGCTAGACAGTTTTCTTATTCTGATTCTCTTGATATATCGAAGTATATCCATTACTGCTTAATTCCTTACTAAATTATGTTCTGTTTCTGTTCTGTTACTGATCTGTTCTCATATGTTCCTCATGAGATGCTGTACATGACAATGAAATGTATATACTGATGTCATGTATGCTGAAAACTGTAAAAACTTGCCCTCAGACTTGTTTTTCTGAAAAACTGTCTTTTCAGAAAACTCTTTCTGATAATAAAACTGTGATCCGAAGATTCTGAATATATACGTATAGTATATGCTAAAACTGTATCAAAAAGTACTGAAAATCTCTGAAATATCTGAAAATATCTGCTATGCTGGCTAAACTGATGAATATAGGGATTCGGCACCTGGCCGTGTGAGTTCAAAGTCCTAATGAATCTACTGATGCACAACCAGCACTCTCTCTAACGAGCTTGGTCAGTGACCATGTCCTCTCTAGCGGACGCTGGTTTCCCTCTCTAGCGGGTGTGCGAACTCACAGGTGCCCCCTCGTATTCACCCCTATCTGATATATGAAAAATCATATATGTATATCTGAAAATCAAGTTTCTGGATCCTTGGATCCAGTCTGAAAATATCTGATATGGCATGTCGTGCTAAATGCTGATAATCATGCATGAAATGCTGATTTCTGATATTAATTCTGAGTTCTGTGTGCTTAGAATTGGCTTAGAGTGGCTTAATTCTCTTTTAAATTTCATTTCTGCTGATTTCTACTGTGCACGGGCGTGTGTTCTGGGACGCACGGGCGTGTGACAAGGCACACGGGACCGTGTGGCCATCGTGTAGGTGGGCGTGCAAGGCTCTGGAACATTTCATGAGAGCTGGGCAAGACACACGGGCGTGTGTACTCGGGCACACGGGCGTGTGTCTACCTTCCTCTTCTTCCCGTGTTCAGCAACACGGGCATGTGGAATTAGGGGAGAAAGCACACGGGTGTGTGTCACTCGGGCACACGGGCGTGTGTCTGGGTTTTCAGACGCACACGGGCATCATGCACGGCCGTGTCCCATACAGAAAAGAGGACGCACAGGCATGCCTCAGGGACGCACGGTCGTGTGCTCGACCCAGAAACTGCAGAAGGCGTCTGGAAATCCAGAAATTCCCACACCAACACTTCCACACTCCAAATCAACACACATACAAGCTCAAAACTGCTACTAGCATGCCCAAAAACATCATATCATCAACTCAAACACGCCAATCATCATAAATAAACATATATCTCATGTATATCAACATATACACAAATAAGCATGGAAAGCCACTCAATCATCCAATCATGCATAATATCAAGCTCAAGCATGCTGGAAATATCTCAAACAAGCACACATAACAATCTCATACACTAGAAACAGCCAATCAAGCTCTGAAACGGCGAGAGAAGTGAGGAAAACACTTACCTCGCGCCATGCAAGCTCTATCTCTATCTCTGGAAGATTCTGGATCTCTAATCTGAAGCTGAGCTGCTGGGGGATCTCTCTCTGGAACTCTAGGGTTCACTGGAGTTGAGGAAGAAGAAGAGAAAACTGGAAATGAGCTGGGAACTGAAGTCTGCGCGCACTGAACAGACACATGGTCGTGTGTCCTGGGCACACGGTCGTGTGTGGTGGAAAATAGCCATTTCCATCCCCCTCATGCACAGAAACTGCAACTAAGCCCCAAAGGACTTCTAAATAACTCTTCTACCCCCCCCTGAAACTCTCTAAAATGATAAATACACCCCTTGGGTCATTACAATTCTCCCCTTCTAAAAAAAATTCCGTCCCCAGAATTACCTAAACAATTCAGGGAAACTTTCTCTCATCTCAGCTTCAACTTCCCATGTAGCTTCCTCGATTCTCTGACTTCTCCACAGAACTTTAACTAGGAGAATCTCTCTATTTCTCAGCTTCTTTACTCTGTAGTCTAAAATCTGAACTGGGACTTCTTGGTAGCTCAAGTCATCTGATAACTCTAGATCTTAAACCTCTAACACGTGAGATGGATCACTCACATACTTTCTCAGCTGAGAGACATGAAACATGCTGTGGATTCTGTCCATACTGGCTGGAAGAGCAAGTCTATAAGCAACTCTGCCTACTCTATCCAGAATCTGATATGGTCCGATAAATCTCGGAGCCAACTTGCCTTTTCTACCAAATCTCAGGACACGTCTGTAGGGAGCAACTTGTAGAAACACATGGTCTCCAATCTCAAACTCTATGTCCCTACGCCTCAGATCTGAATAGCTTTTCTGACGATCCTGGGCCTGTTGAATTCTCTGTCTGATAACTCTGATCTGCTCAATCATAAGCTGAGTCATCTCTGGCCCCACTGCTGACTCTAGGGAATCTCTGTCACCAATGTCATCCCAATACAATGGTGACCTGCACCTCCTACCATACAAGGCCTCAAAAGGTGCCATCAGGATCGTAGACTGATAGCTGTTGTTGTAGGAGAACTCCATCAACGGTAGCAAATTAGCCCAACTAGTCTGAAAATCCATGCAACAGGCTCTCAACATGTCCTCTAGGATCTGGTTGACTCTCTCAGTCTGACCATCTGTCTGCGGGTGGTAAGCTGAATTGAAATGAAGCCTGGTTCCCAATGCTCTCTATAGACTACCCTAGAAAGCTGATAAAAATCTCGAATCTCTATCTGAAACTATATCTCTGGGAACCCTATGTAATCTGACCACCTCTCTGACATACAAACGGCCCAACTGATCTGTGCTCAAACCCTCTCTGATCGGCAAGAAGTGAGCTGACTTGGTAAATCGGTCAACTATGACCCAAATACTACTGTATCCACGCTGAACTCTGGGAAGTCCTGAAATGAAATCCATGGAGATGCTTTCTCATTTCCATTCAGGAATCCTCGGTGGCTGTAACAACCCAGAAGGTCTCTGATGCTCTGCTTTGACTTGCTGGCAAGTCAAACATCTGGCAATGAACTCTGAGATATCTTTCTTCATACCAGACCACCAAAATCCTCTCTTGAGATCTTGGTACATCTTGGTACTACTGAGATATGCTGAATAAGCTGTACTGTGAGCCTCTGACAAGATTCTCTGTCTCAAATCTGTGTCCTCTGGCACACAAACTCTGTCTCTGAATCTCAGAATCCCATCTCTGATCTCAAAGTCTGGCGCTGTGCCCTGATAAACTCTCTGAATCATACTCTGTACCCATACATCTGACATCTGAGCAACTCTGATATCATCATACAGCATAGACACTAACTGAAGCCTGGAGAAACCAACTGTCATAATCTCAATATCCTCTCTGGCAATCTCATGTTGCAACTGACTCTGCACTGAAATCATGGATAGAGCTACTCTCCTGCTCAAGGCATCAGCTACTACATTAGCTTTGCCCGGATGATAGCGAATCTCGCAATCATAATCTTTTACTAGCTCTAACCATCTCCTCTGTCTCATGTTCAATTCTTTCTGAGTAAAGAAGTACTTGAGACTCTGATGATCTGAAAATATGTAGCACCTGACACCATACAGATAATGTCTCCAGATCTTCAAAGCAAACACTACTGCAGCCAACTCTAAATCATGCGTAGGGTATCTCGACTCATAATCCCTTAATTGCCTAGAGGCATAGGCAATTACCCTACCTTGCTGCATCAAGACTGCTCCAATCCCCTGATGGGATGCATCTGAATAGACCTCATAGTCGACACCCTCCTGCGGTAGTGCCAACACTGGAGCGCTGGTCAATCTCTGCTTCAATTCCTGAAATCTCTCCTCGCAGTCCTCGGCCCAAACAAACAAAACCTCTCTGTGAGTCAAAGCTGTCAACGACCTGCTGGAGAAACCCTCAATGAATCTGCAGTAATAACCAGCTAAACCAAGAAAACTCCTAACTTCCTTAGGTGTCCTTGGTCTCGGCCAACTCAACATAACCTCTATCTTACTCGGGTCCACAGAAATACCAGCTGCTGAAACTACATGCCCGAGAAAAGCTACACTGCTCAACCAGAACTCACATTTGCTGAACTTGGCATAAAGCTGACGATCTCTCAATCTCTGAAGAACAAATCTCAGATGATCCTCATGCTCCTCTACACTCCTCGAGTAGACCAAGATGTCGTCGATAAAGACAACAACGAATCTATCTAGACAGTCTTGAAAAACTCGGTTCATCAAATCCATGAATACTGCAGGAGCATTCGTCAACCCAAAAGGTATCACCACAAACTCATAGTGGCCATACCTCGTCCTGAAAGCTGTCTTGGGTACATCTCGCTCAACTACTCTGACTTGATGATACCCAGACCTCAAATCTATCTTGGAGAACACTGCGGCTTCACTCAGCTGATCGAACAAGTCATCAATCCTGGGCAACGGATACTTGTTCTTTACTGTTACCTTGTTCAGCTCTCTGTAATCTATACACATTCTCAGGGAACCATCCTTCTTCTTGACAAACAAGATGGGAACACCCCATGGTGAGCAGCTCGGTCTGATAAATCTCTTATCAATCAACTCTTGTAGATGTTTCTTCAACTCTTGCAACTCGGCTAGAGCCATCCGATACGGAGCCTTTCAAATAGAAGCCGTACCCGGAAGTAACTCTATGCAAAACTCCAACTCTCTCTCAGGAGGCAACCCTGGCAGATCCTCTAGAAACACATCAGAGAACTCCCTCACTACGGGCACATCCTCGATACTTGACCCAACTGCATCTCTGCAAACTACATTAGCCAAGTACCCTACACAACCCTTACTCAGGAGTCTCCTTGCCTGCAAACAGGAGATAAGCGGGGTCTCTACTCTCCCCTCTCCAAAGATGAACTGATCAGGGCCTAACTGCAGTCTAACCTTTTTCTTTCTACAGTCAATCTTAGCCCCATACTCACTCAGGAAATCCATACCTAAGATCATGTCAAAATCAGCTAACTCTAACATGATCAGGTTTATCCTCAATTTCCTGCCCATAATCTCGATCTCCTGATCTGACAGATTCCGGTCACTCAAAACCATACTGTCATCTGGCATCTCTATACTAATACTCCTATCTGCCACACTAGGGATTAACCCTAAACTCTCTACTACCTCTCTAGAAATGAAACTGTGTGTGGCACCATAATCAATCAACACATAAATAGGAGTATTAAGGAAGAGCAACTGACCGGTAACTGCATGCGGTGCTGTCTCTGCTTGATCCCGTCTGACTGTAAAGACTCTGGCTCAACCTCCACCCGAAGGGCCTACACCACCTCCAAGTGCACCGAGACCACCTCTGCCTACTCCAGCACATCTGCCGGCTGGACCAGGAAAACCTCTGGCTGGGGGACTACTCCTAAGAACTGGGTACTCTGACACCCGATGACCAGGTTGTCTGTATCTGAAGCACACACTCTGTCCTGCTAAGCACTCTCCCGAATGCCTCTTACCACAAGTGCTACATTGTGGTAAATCTGTTCTCTGCTTTCTGCCTCTCCCAGATTTCTTGGACTGCATGGGTCTCTTTCCCTTGTCTCTGCCACTGCCTCTGTCAGGAGCTCTCTCAGGGGCTCTCTCCGTAGGTGTACTGAATGCACCCATCCTCTACAGATATACTTCTGATCTCATAGCTCTCCCTAGGGCATCACTGAATCTTTGAGGAGGAGTCTGCCCTGTCATGACGTCTCTAGCAATCGCTGGGTGCAATCCATGCACAAATTTCTGAACTCTGGTGATCTCTGAAGCTGCCATGTCTGGCACAAATCTCACCAGCTGATTAAATCTGGAAGCATATTCTTTCACTGAACTAGTGCCCTGAGTCAACTCTATAAACTCTTGAGCCTTGGCGTGCACCATATCTGCACTCCGGTACTCCTCATCAAATAATCTCCTGAGGTCAATCCAAGTCATGGTGTGCACGTCTACCGATGCCTTAACAAGGTTCCACCAAACCCGGGCATCACCTCTGAGCATATAAACTGCATATTTGACTCTCTCTCTGTCTGCCATGGGAAACAACTCCATGGCATTCTCAACTGATTCGATCCAGTCCTCTGCGACTGCAAGATCTCCGGAACCAGTGAATCTGGGTGGCTGATGGGCTCTTGGTAGACTGTAAATCGGATGCAGTCTCGTTGCACCGCCAGTACTAACTGTGCCTGTCCCTGAACTCTGGCCTGGCTGATACTCAAACTCTGTCGTCTGACCATACTCTGGTGCCTGAGCATATACTGGTGCCTGAAACTCCTCTCGCCTCTGCTCATAATACTCTCTACCTCGCCCTTGACGGGCTCTGCCTCTGACAGGCTCTGGAGTCTCAACCCTTTCTGGAGGCTGACGCTCTTCTCTCAAAACGTCTCTAACATCCTTTGCTTGAAGAGAAGCTCTGGAGTGCTGGGACCTTCTATGGTCACTAGTGCTCATAGGTCTAATGGAGGCACTACTCTGCTCACTCACATCTCTATCTCTATGGGATCTCCTATCTAGAAAATCACCACACAGAGGATAAATATCACACAATAAACTGAATTTCATACTTAAAACTTACGCTGAGAGGAAGCGAACGACGGCTGCTGGGATAGGATGGCTCTCGGCTCATGCAAATTTATACAAATAATGCATGTGAAAATTCATTTTCTGAAAATGATTTTCAAAATCTGCTAAATGGCCCAAAGCAATGCTCTGAGACCAACACTGTAGCGACCCCCGCCCCAGTTACTGTGCGCTGCGAAAAATACTGTTCATATAATAATAAAATATACCTGAGACGGGGAGCTCTATATAAAAAAAACTGCTGCTACTGAAAAATTTCTTAATAAAATGAACTGAAACATAATCCAGTATTCAAATATACTGAAATGTAAGCGTGAAAATCCCAAGCTACTCATGTATAGAAAATAAACTGGTCATACAGTGTATACAATAATGTAATACACACACATATATATATATACATGAGAAACTAAAGCATGCGAGCCAACATGCTATCTGCTGCTGCTGAGTCATATCCCCAAAATCTCACAGCGGTCTCGCTCCAGCTCAACCTCAAACTACTGACCTGCAAAAGGAAACAGGGAAGGGAGTGAGTGACAAAGTCACTCAGCAAGCGTTTCCAAACTCAACACTCGCAGGTCCAAACAATCACTGACTACGTGAGTCGTCACGTAGGAGGTTCTGCTAGACAGTTTTCTTATTCTGATTCTCTTGATATATCGAAGTATATCCATTACTGCTTAATTCTTTACTGAATTATGTTCTGTTTCTGTTCTGTTACTGATCTGTTCTCATATGTTCCTCATGAGATGCTGTACATGACAATGAAATGTATATGGTGATGTCATGTATGCTGAAAACTGTAAAAACTTGCCCTCAGGCTTGTTTTTCTGAAAAATTGTCTTTTCTGAAAACTCTTTCTGATAATAAAACTGTGATCCAAAGATCCTGAATATATACGTATAGTATATGCTAAAACTGTATTAGAAAGTACTGAAAATCTCTGAAATATCTGAAAATATCTGCTATGCTGGCCAGACTGATGAATACAGGGATTCGGCACCCTGGCCGTGTGAGTTCAAAGTCCTAATGAATCTACTGATGCACAACCAGCACTCTCTCTAACGAGCTTGGTCAGTGACCATGTCTTCTCTAGCGGACGCTGTTTTCCCTCTCTAACGGGTGTGCGAACTTACAGGTGCCCTCTCGTATTCACCCTTATCTGATATATGAAAAATCATATATGTATATCTGAAAATCATGTTTCTGGATCCTTGGATCCAGTCTGAAAATATCTGATATGGGATGTCGTGCTAAATGTTGATAATCATGCATGAAATGCTGATTTCTGATATTAATTCTGAGTTCTGTATGCTTAGAATTGGCTTAGAGTGGCTTAATTCTCTTTTAAATTTCATTTCTGCTGATTTCTACTGTGCACGGGCGTGTGTTCTGAGATGCACGGGCGTGTGACAAGGCACACGGGACCGTGTGGCCATCGTACAGGTGGGCGTGCAAGGCTCTGGAACATTTCATGAAAGCTGGGCAAGGCACACAGGCGTGTGTACTCGGGCACACGGGCATGTGTCTGCCTTCCTCTTCTTCCCATGTTCAGCAACACGGGCGTGTGGAATTGGGGGAGAAAGCACACGGGCGTGTGTCACTCAAGCACAGCCCGTGTGTCTGGGTTTTCAGATACACACAGGCAGCATGCATGGTCGTGTCCCATGCAGAAAAGAGGACGCACAAGCGTGCCTCAGGGACGCACGGTCGTGTGCTCGACCCAGAAACTACAGTAGGCGTCTTGAAATCCAGAAATTCCCACACCAACACTTCCACACTCCAAATCAACACACATACAATCTCAAAACTGCTACTAGCATGCCCAAAAACATCATATCATCAACTCAAACACGCCAATCATCATGAATAAAAATATATCTCATGTATATCAACATATACACAAATAAGCATGGAAAACCACTCAATCATCCAATCATGCATAATATCAAGCTCAAGCATGCTGGAAATATCTCAAACAAGCACACATAATATTCTCATACACCGGAAACAGCCAATCAGGCTCTAAAACGGTGAGAGAAGTGAGGAAAACACTTACCTCGCGCCATAGAAGCTCTATCTCTCTCTCTAGAAGATTCTGGATCTCTAATCTGAAGTTGAGCTGCTGGGGGATCTCTCTCTGGAACTCTAGGGTTCACTGGAGTTGAGGAAGAAGAAGAGAAAACTGGAAATGAGTTGGGAACTGAAGTCTACGTGCACTGAAGAAATTAAAACATATATCTGGCTAAATGGGCAGACACACGGTCATGTGTCCTGGGCACATGGTCGTGTGTGGTGAAAAATAGCCATTTCCACCCCCTCATGCACAGAAACTGTAACTAAGCCCCAAAGGACTTCTAAATAACTCTTCTACCCCCCCTGAAACTCTCTAAAATGACAAATACACCCCTTGGGTCATTACATGCTCCTGGAAAACAAGGAGCACACGGTCGTGCTCATGCCAACACACGACCGTGTGTCTTGTTCTCCAACAAGAACACATGCCTGGAAAATGCACAAATCCATACCATTTCTCAATCAATCTTAAATTAACTTCTAACATACATTCCCAGCACTTCATTAAGCATGTGTATCACCTCAAATTCGACATGCATCAACCATAAATCATTCCACCATGGAAGCATCTCCTTTCTCTCACTAAACACACACAAACAAGCATGCATGGTTCAAGGGTGGAAAATTCATCATCTCATGCAACAATCATCATCATATAAACATGCACAAAGCTCATCAGCATGCAAGGAACTCATCCAAGCATCACAATTCATCAAAGCAAGTTGGGAAAACATAAGGAGAAGTAAGCGAACCCTTACCTCTCGCCATAGCCGCTGGAAAACTATCTCTCAAGCTAATCTCTTGGCTCTCTCACCAGATTGGGAGTTGCTGGAGGTGGAATTTCCTCTCTAAGGTTGGGAGGAGCTGAAACAAGGGAAAAATGATGAAAATGGGAAGCTGGGTGAGAAAACAAAACTTAAATCTCCCATCTCTCTCTTTTCTAGGCAACTTGCACGGGTATGCAAGTGGGAAAATCAAGATTATTCATTTCTCGCGCTTCGTATGATCGAAACCTCTCTAAAGGAATCATACGAAGGCCACACAGCTTTGGAAACTTACTAACTCACCCCTAAACTCTTCTAGACTCCCAATCTATTCCTGAATTTCATTTCTAACCCCAAAACTCTACCCCTAAGGGCTTTTCTAATCTGGGATGCTACAATACACACCTATGCATCTTGTTGCACGCCCATGCATGCCTGTTGATATATAAGGTATAATTTTTTCCTCTGCTCGTTTTAGCCAATTTCTCACCTATTTTCTCTTTCTTTCTTTCTAGCTAAAACTTACCAAATTGAGAGAGAGATCAGCTAGCTTTTCACAACCAATCCAGTCAAGATTTAGCTAGAGTTAGAGAGATTGAAGCCATTAGTAATTCCAGGGAAGTATTTCATTACCTCTTTCCTATTTTCAGAATATATAGCCTTTTAGATAGGTTATTCATTAATGTAAGCATATTGTCAGTTTATTAGCATGAATATAAGATGTTAATGATGAAAGACGAGAGAGATTTGGAGGTAGAAGTATGTTTAGTTTCCCTTGATGCATGTGTGTGTGTATTTATAGGTTTTGAAACATGTTAGATTGATTTGGCTATTATTGACGGTTACAATATGTTTATAGTAGTGTATTTTACATGAATATGTGTTAAGATAAGTTTAATTGAAAATTGATAGAGATTTGGGTAAGATTAGAGGTAATCTTGCATGTTTCAGCCATGGTTGCTGAAATAGAGTAGGACGCTTACCCGTACAGTCTTGTTTTAGTAGGATCAAGGTCGTGCACACTAGGTATGCATGATTGAAGTTGTGAAGGGTCATGACCATGTGTTTGAGGGTTACGATCGTGTGTTATCAATAGATAAGAATAAGCAATATTTCTAGAAGCTAATAGGAAATCTAAAAGCTAGCATGGTTGTGCTACACGGCTAGTACATGGCTCATGCACCTGCTTGTCCAATTGAGCATCTGAGCTTGCACACTTGTGCATTTAGTTAAAGTTTCAAAATTTTTAGAATAAGCACAACTTAAATAGTGAATCACTAATAAGAGCCTAGATTCAATAGATAATCACTAACAATATAACATTAAGCATTCTAAATAGAATAACAAAAGAAACAATAACTTAAGAGTAGGTATGATAAGAAGAGAAGAAAGAGAGACAAAAAATTATAGTAAAGAAACTTTCAGAAAAAAAAAAAAGAGGAAATAGTAAGATAAAATATTTTTCTAGAATCATACATTCTTGCACATAAGTAAAGAGAAACTCAAATTAATACTAGAAACAGCTTAAATAACCAGTAGAATACGGTCAAGAAATAGATGAAAGCAGGAAAACAATTATAGAAATAATAAAGAAATATACAAAACAAAAACGAACAAGTGTACGTACACAGTTCAACTATACAGAACTTATTACTAAGTTTAATAAGTTACAGAAACAGTAACTTTAATAAGATACATAGAGAACAGAACTACAACAATCATTCAGCTACACATAATATATTCAAAAAAGAAGAAGAATAAGTTAATATGTATTATATGCATTATATGACATGACATGTCAAATCAGTGTTTTTAGAAAGGAATCAAATGGTCCACATGCATATATTTTTGAAGTAGATATTCGATGATCCAAATATCATTTTACAGGTGAATACGAGAAAGCATCTATAAGTTACACGCCCATTAGAAAGGGAACCAACACTATATTTATATACATTGGTTTGCATTTATACACTTACTAAAGAGGGAACTAGCATCAGATACGTTGGTGTGCAATTTTATGCCCGTTAAAGAAGGAGCCAATGTTAATGCATATTGATAAATACGTTAGTGTACATTAATTATCTGATTTCAACCTATTGATTGAGTGTTAAGAAGGTGATGACTCATATGATCGAATGTTAAATCCTTTTATTCATCAATTTGTATAGCACATAGGTATCTTTAGATACATAAACATTTTCAAATACAATTCTTACTCAGCTTTTCAGTATTTTAGGATCTTCAGGTCCTAGTGATATTTTTAGAAAAACTAGTTTTTTGAAGGTGTTTTCAATAAATTGCCCTAAGAGCCTAGCTATGATTTTTAGTATCACCAAACATGATTTCAACATACTTCATTACATGTCATATATAGCATAAAACCAAGCAGAACAAATAAACTATAACATGTGCCAGAATCAATAGAGAAACTATCAGATGAACTGATAACTAGCAATACACTTAAAGTGCATAATGCCAGAAATATAAGTACATATAGAATACTAGATGTATAACATAATTAGAAAGTTTACAGTATAAGACATAAAAAAAATAACTAGAGAAGAAACAAATAAGAAAGGAAATAAGCAAAGATAAATAAGTTAAGACTTAGAAAGAATCACAAGTATAGTTAATCAAGTATAGCATAATCAGCTAAATAACCTTAGTAGGAACTATAATCAATATTGTAGTAAGATGAGAAATTAGACAAATCCTCATGACTAATCATGAGTATTACGTAAAATAGATGTCTTAGCTACCTTCTAACTTAGAGAAGAATGATAGAGAAGTAAGACAAGAAGTGATGAAGTGCTAGACCCGAGGATTTAATGATTCATACATTACTGTAAACGTATATCTATATAAGTAATTATGGTTGGGTATGAGTTAACACCTCTAGAGGAATGAAATCTATAGAGTATTTGGAGAATGAAGCATAGTTAAACAACTAATAAGGAAACAAAAATTAGGGATAATGAATATAAAAAAAAGAAGAGAACTAAGTGAGTTAGTTCTAGGTAAACCCCTTTTCATGGTAAGTCGTATACATATACTTATCTACATACTTATGATAAGGTGTGAAGCATAATAGAAATAGTAACGTGAGCAAGAATAGATGAAGAAGCTTACTTAACTAGTTAAGGACTAAGTTAAGTCCTTCAGTTCAACCATAAGACTAGTTATAGGTTAAATAAAGTCTATTCGACTAGGCATGTAAGAAAAGATAAGAAGCCAAAATATAAAGATGCCTAAATCTAGAGCAAAAGAAACTACTAGACTATCATAAACTTTTTTAAGTTCATCTGTATAGCAATTAGCCAATTGATTTAGAAAGCCTAAAGCCTACCCAAGGGTAAAGATAAGAGATGCTTATTGAGTGATTTGTCACTCATCCCTTTTAATTTCCTTTCTTATAGGTTAGCATCTTAAAAAATTAAGTTGGAGCACGAGACAGTTGGAGCATGGGATATGGCTTGAATGGGTTTCTACCTGAGTTTTCAATTTTATATATGTATGTAAATATGTATTCAATTTTCCACACATAGTATGTTAGCTCGCACGCTTTGTATTGGTCATGCATAAAAGATGTACAGTATCATATATGATTTCATATATTAAATAATAGTAATAAATTATGAGTTTTCTTCAAGATACTGTACAGTTGGTTTAACCATTCCACCATATTTCATTTATGACTACTGCTCAGTGCATAGTTTCAGTCAAGCAGTTGTGTAGGATCCCTACTTTATGTACAAACAAAACATTTTCCTTGCATAGTATTTGTAATATTTATCAAGAATATAATATGAAATTATCTAATATAGTAATAATAGTAAATACGACAGTGGATGCTACAACCAACCTTTATTAAAGAGGACATGGTCATTAACCAAGCTCTTTAGAGAGAATACTAGTTGTGCATCAGTAGTTTTTAATATGATTGAACTCACATGGTTAGGGTGTCAAATCCCTATATTCGTCTGTCTGGCCAATATAGTAGTTATTTTTAGATATAGTATTTTCAGATGTAGGTTTTATGTATACACTATATGTATATATTTAAGATCTTCATATCACAACTACTATTTTAGAGAATAATTTTACAAAACAAACGCAAAGGTAAATCTTTTTGATTTTTAGCATTGACATAACATCAATATATCCATATCATGTCATACTTAGCATTTCAAGAGATTAAATACTAGATAAGGACAAAGATATAATTGATACAAAAAAATTACAAAAAAGGGAAATAAAAAGAATAGTAAACTAGAATATGTCATGACAAGTCATGAAATGAGATTAAGCTTGAAATCTGCTTGTGTTAGAGATAGGAAATGCTTCCTAAGTGATTTTATCACTCACTCTTTACTATTTCCTTCCTTGCAGGTCAGTGATTCTAAAGGGCTAAATTAGAGACGAGAAGGTTGTGAAATTTTTGGGATACCGTTGGAGATAGTAGACAACATGTTAGTGGCTTACATGCATTTGTATAGCTTTATTCATGCGTATGTAAATGCCATATCCAGTTTACAAAGATTATATGTACAATATGTTTTATAAAATAAGATATTTAGCAGTTTCAATGTATAAATAGTATTTTCTCTATGTTATAATTAGTATTTCATATTTAAAGCATTTACATGCAAAATTTTAATTCAGCTGCAGTTTTTTTATTATAGGGATTCTTGCTATAAGTATAAGATTAGTATTATAATAATAAAGGCCAAAGGACTTATTCCCACCCATACTTTGAGAAGGGATAGAATCCCATCTTTCAAGTTTCTAAAATCCAAAATCCCACATTTGGATTAAATTTTAACTAATTTTTTAAACTTTTCTGATAAAATAACTAAAATACCCTTTTAGAAAATAAAAAATTTATAATAATATTATAAATTTTTTTAAATATAAAAATTTCCAAAAAATTTTTAAAAATTTAAAAATATATTAAAAAATTTCCAAAATTTTAAATACACCGACGGTAGTGGTCATCGATAATGAAATTAGGTGATCGTTTTCAACCACCTCGTTCTAGAAGAGTCAGATTTGGCCTCCCTATTCGGTGGAGGCAACTAGATTTGCCCACCTTTTGTTTTGGCGGAGACCACCTCTACCAAAAACTATGGTCGGAACGGTCGATAGAACCAAGGCTAGACCTTTTCGACTATTTTTGACCATGTTTTCTAGTTAAGACAGCCAAACACTGAATAGGAAGGTCAGATCTGGCCTCTCTTGGAACCTGATGATCGAAAATGGTTACTTGACTTTGTTATCGACGACCACTATCGTCGGCACTGACAGGGGTGGTTGCTTTAATTTCTCAAATTTTTAAATTTTTAAATTTTTTAATATTTATATTTATACAAAATTTATTTTATTATTTAAAAAATTTTAATCTAAGAATGACAAAATTACCCCTTAATTATTACTGTTTACAATTAGATTTAATTTTAAATTTGGTCAAAGTGTAAGATTTTGGGTTCTAAAAACCTAGAAGATGAGATTTTGTCCCCACCTCAAACTATCAGTGGGAATAAGTTCATTGGCCTAATAATAAATAGTAGTATACAGTGACCTATGGCGGAGACTCTCACAATGCATGCAAGGTTACAATCGTATTAAATAAGTGTTCTACAGGTTCGTGCAATGTAGGGCCATGGTCGTATGCCAATGTATAATCATGCATCCTAAAATGCGTGACCGTGTAATAAGAAATATAAAAAACAATAAATTAAGACTATTTCAGTTTACACAAAATTTAATAAGAATAAAATATAACAAGATTTCATGCATAATAAACATTACATGACATAGCATGCCAAATAGAGTTTTCCAAAAAGTGATCAAGTGATCCATATGCATATGTTTTTATATAGAAAACTAATTATTCAAACATTATTTTAAGGGTGAATACAAAGGGGCACCTATGAGTTTACATACCTCTGTAAGAGGGAACTAGCGTTCGCTAGAGCACACATGGTCGTTGACCAAGCACGTTAGAGAGAGTGCTTATGTGTATCAGTTTTTTAGCTTATTGATTGAGTGTCAGTATTGTAGAACTCATATGGCTAGGATATCCAATCACTGTATTCATTAGTTTGATCTGCACAATAGTTTTCAGATACAGTATATATATATATATATATATATATATAAGAGATTTGAACTATGATTTTATTTCAAGATCTTCAAATCATAACATTTGTTTTTAGAAATTGTTTTCAGAAAATAGGCCCAAGGGCAAAGACATAATTTCAACATATTTTATACCATGACATAGATAGCATGACATGAATCAAAGTTAAGACATCATGATAAACAAAGATCATAAAACAAGAAATAAGACAAGTAAGATAATAAGACATGAGATTAGATAATAGCGTGACAAGTCACAAAAGCTAAAAGAATAGAAATTTGCTTATAGGTAGAATTAAGGAACGTTTATTAAGTAACTTGTCACTCATTTCCCAAATTTTTTTTTCTTTTGTAGGTCAGTCGTATTAGATGTTATTCATCATAATGTACATTGCATTACTTCTATTTTATAACATATTTTACCTTTATATTGTAATACTTTCGTTTGCATATTTTTAGTAAGTTTGTATGAGATTTGGCTATATATTAAAGATGATTAATTTAACAATTGAAATTTTCAATAGCATAAAATATATAATAATAATAATAAACAGTAATATATAATAACAGTCCTCATATTCACCATATTGGCTATGCTATCACTAAAATCAAAAGGTGAGGTATTGTACTTAGCCATTCTCTATTCATATTTTTGAAGAATCAGCCTCAGATTTGACAAGGCTAACTTTTTTAAAGAAGCATTTATTTTTGCTAAAATAAAGACTATAATTGGCTTAAAATCAACCCTTATTCCATTAAGAATGTAATTTATTAGCTTTTCCTTAGCTATGACTTATCCACTAGAGACTAAAATATCATATACTTCATTTTCCTTAGATAATCATGCACACCAAGAATCTTTTTTTTTTTTTTTTAAATGTTTACAATGTATTTTTAAGGTTTGATATTCTAACCTTAGAATTTGTAACAAAACATTCCTCTAATGCTACCCGCATCTCATTAGTTATTTTACAATTTGACTTTACACTAAACAGACTTTGCCTCTTCCAAACATAGTAGACACTATTTTTTATTTTCTCTTAACACATATAGGAAAGGCATAGGATAGGGGTAGTGAACCTCGCCCTAGGCCTACTGTGCATAGCTATTAAAAATATATATAATATCATACTAAAAATGTGCCTGTGACGGAGACCTTTACAAGGAAAAAGGAAACTTACTACCGCTCAAAAATACTTTAAAAATCTGAATACGGAAGCGATAAACATAGATATTATAGCTAATTAAGAAAATAGTAGCTTTCTCTGAAATTCCCAGGCTGTTCATGTATAAAATATGTCATACAACAGTGTATACTATAGTA
>JAJEJH010001144.1:0-42635 GCA_026122585.1 Anacardium occidentale | reverse complement strand
GACACCTACGTATTAAATCCACAGTACTCAATGTCTCCACCATCATCTTGCACTGCAGGCCTAATACGTGTCTCTAGCAGTTCTTTGATCATTGCAACAGTTTCTGAGTCATCCTGCAACAGCAAAGATAGCATAATCATTTTAATGTTGATGCTGGTGAAGGTAAAAGCACACCAAATTATAATCACTTCACTAGCAAGTAGGCTTCAGCAACCCAAACAATCAAACTAAAGAAGTTTGAAAATGTACTTCATGAATAGCTGTGTCCTTGGCTGCAGCAGTTTCTGAGTCTAGAAACAATGGCTGCCCAGAAGAATAGAAGTCCATGATTGCAACAAAGATTTCAGGCTTAAGAAAATCCCAAGAACCATTGTCTGATTTTGTTACTGTGACAAAATCTGAACCAAAGAACACTCGAATGATATCTATATCAAAAGAAAATAAAAAGGTTAGCACAACTGATTATTTCACAATTCAAGTACACAATCCTCAAGACCAGTGATAAAAGACAACATTTCAAATTTTATTAATTACAATAATTTAAATAAATATGAAAAACTGAAATAAAAACAATTAAATGAAAAATTAGAAGTAAGCTGCCACCTTTTTTGAGTTTGAGGTTCTTTTAACAGCTAATATGTTTTGGAATGAAAAACATTTCAAAATGTAATAGAAATCAAGGATATCCACAAAATAAAACTACATGTTTTTCGCTTCAAGGTATCTCTACACAATGCATCACCTGTACATCTGATGGTTATATATGTGATTCCATATAGAACATATTGATCCAATCCTGTTAGATGCAAAACTTTTTAAGAGGAAAACATAGGGAAACAAAACACACTACTCTGCAAAAACTACTTCCCTCTCTGTTGGACATATGTATAAACAACTCACTCTCACCAGTAACTGTATAGACAACTTTTCTAAACAAATGTATAGAGAATTTCCTCTCCTATGTAAAACCACTCAAAACTAGACATTACAGTTCCTTTGATGCCTCCAAGCACTCTGTTGCTGATATTGATCAACGCCAAAAGTTCAAGATCATTGCTATGTTTTCTCAGGCATAAAATATTGCAATAAGGGAACCAAATATGTAATTTTCACATGTTTATATTTACATACTGTTTGGAACAAATCAATTCAAAATATATAATTCATTATAAATGATTTCCATATGGAATGCATTTTCACAAGAATTTTCATGTTTGGTATGCTACAACTTAAAACATGTAATTCAATTGAATTCAACATATCTGTGTTTGAAATAAAACTGGAATTTAAAACTCATTTGACTTTATTTCCTAATATTCCCTTAACATAATAATCTTATGAAAACAACTAATACACACATGTTATAATTATTTTATTTTAATCATTCAATATATATACACACACCTTAATCATGAATTTGACTATTTTTGATAAAGAAGTCATTTGATTATACAAATGCCAACAATTAAAAAGTTAAGAAACAAATCGGTATATATAAATGCTACCGATTAAACAATTATTCATTGCTACAACTACACTATTATTAATTTTTAAGGATTAAACAGTACAAATTGGAAAGGAGAAAGGTTATGAGCTTTATATAAATGGAAAACTCTATGTGTTTAGTTTAAGAACAAAAATTGGTACACCATTATAAAAATTATTTATATACATTAATTTATTAAAACGAGTAACTAATTTAAATCATTGATCTTTAATTTAATGTATGATAATTATTTTTTAATTTTAATAATAAAACATTACACTACTAAAGTACAATGAATATATAAAATATAGATGCAGACCACAATTGCAATAAAGCATATAAATATGTATCAATGGTTGGAGCCAAAACAATACAATCTTGAGATTATTTTATTAAAATTTCAACGATTTTATATACATAAATAATTTAGGGTTAAAAATAAATAAAACTAATCTTACTAAATCTTGAGATTAATTACTAATTTGAAAATAGTTCAAAAGGTTGATCCAGAAATATTGTTGCAAAGGAAGAGAGTAAATGAAAGAAAAGTGTTGATGAAGGAGAAAAATAAGAAGTGTTATACGTAAGAAGATATAGAGTTAATAAGTTAAGGGGTATTTTTGTCAAAAAAATTTTGTTTGTTTAATTTTGTGGAATTCATTTGCAAATTCCACCTATTTTGGTAGAATTTAGTTTAGTCATGTTTAATTCCACAGAATTAAAATCATATAACTAACATGATTATTTTTTTCATTCCAAACATAAAAATTTAGAATTACAAATGAATTCCACAAAATTTTGTGGAATTCATTCATTCCAAATGGACTGAATCATATAAAACAGAGTTTTGAAAAGAATTCAAAACTCTGTTTTAAATGAAAAAGAATAAAACTTTCGTTTAATCTACTAAAGTTGGGCTTCTTAGGTCATCTATAAATTTCAAGAAGGACCCTACAAAACTCTTATTAATATATTCACATGGCAAACTACGATAATTAAGCCTTGCCTGTGTCTTCACATTGCAACCAACAAATTAATCATTTATGCCACTATCAAACACTCTTAGAATTCAGATTTATTTAGCATTTTATTCTTTTTATGCAGATCCAAGTTTGTGTATATATTTAAATTCTAATCCAAACCTTGAATGCAAATTCTTAACAGGTAACCAATGCAAATCTTATCATGGATAGAAACAAGATAAGCAATACAAGGCTTTGGTGCAAACATGAGGACTTTCATCAAATAGTTACAGAAATACATGAATGCCAATTCTTTTTATAAAAAGAGATACAAATTCCAGTCACTAACTAAAGCACATGAGCATAGTTCAAGCTTACCATCAATCCCAAAAAGTGCTTTTGCCAATGGAGAATTCATAGCAGCTCGTGCATTTGGGAAATCTGCACTTCCAATCTCCATAACAGGCTTCCCCGGATAGAACATGAGAGATGAAGGATTTGGTGTAGACTGCGTTTGTATAAACATTGTCCTTCTCTGCCCTGTGGAATAGCACTATAAATCAATGACGACTTTCAAACTTCTACATTTCCCATATCTCAACAGTGAAATGTGTTTCACTTCCAATTTAATTTTAACACAAAATAGTAAGAAACCATTCTACATTCTCTAAACAATAACAAAGTCAGAATAACAAGCTCTTCCAGTCAGAATTCGGAAACTTTTTTGAAAATTAGAATATAATTTGAATTATGTACACAATCTCAAAGAATTCAACTTTCCATTGTTCCTAGAAATTACATCCCTCTCAAAATTCTATTTGAAAATTGGCTACTGACTAAAAGAATTCTCTTAGTTTCTTCAGCGTCCCTCTCTAAATCAGATAAATTTAGAATAAGTCAATAAAATTAATAACACAAACATCGAAAGAACCAAGTCGAGACAAAAGCCAGAAAAAAAATTACAACATGAAAACATTACGGAGCGTTTGGGAATGTGTAATTAATAAATAACAAAAGCGAACAGGCTAAATATAATGCCTTGAAAACGGTCCCATTTTCCGGATGGTAAAGTCGAAACAGGGAAAGGCTTCAAAAGTAAGGAGTGCTGAGAAGCAGCTGAATTGGACAAATACGACATCGCTTTCGAAGAAGAAAAGATAAAACCGACATTTTTCGCTTCGCCGAAACCTAGTCGTCTCTGTTGATACGAAGAAGACAGACCTCGCTTCAATATTCTTACCAATCCCCTCATCACCGCTTCAAACACAACCCTTCTCTCCGTCAAAGTGTGTATATATTTTCTTGTTGGTTTTAATTATTATTTGTTCTCTGCGTTTTAATGGCGATTTTGAAACTCTTGGAGGTGGACTGTGAGATGTACACGAATCCGGGAATGGTAAACCCGGCCCGATATTCATATAAGCGCCTGGTGCCAACGTCCAACACCGTTAAAACTGAACTAGATCCAGGGCCCTCCCAGCCCAATGGTAGAATCCAGGTCAAAAAACCCGACCGGACACAGGTAAGAACTATAAAAGCCTCAGGGAATTTTGTGTTCTAATATTTTTTTTCTGGTCATAAAAGCATTGGAAAATTAAAAAAATTAAAACAATTAAAAGTACAATAAACTTTATTTAAATTATATCTTATTTTATACACTTGAAAATACATTTTGAAATTGAAAATTTTATTTTATGAAAGATTAGAAAGAAAGTAAAAGATACATTTCAAATATTTTACTAAAATTTTTTCTCCCGTTGACTTATAAATTCTATGACAAAAATAAAAACAAAAATTATCATGTAACGATGCATTTTATGAGAGATAAAAAAGAAAATTAAGCTCCAAGCTAGAGTGGATTTTAGTAGAATTAACTTGAGTTTATTTATTGGTTTGATTTGAATAAATTTAAAACAAGCTTAATTTCAATAAATTTGAGCTTGAACCTAAATGTTTTATATAGTCGATCTCAAATTTGAAAAAGTTTGACTAATATGTATTAAAGTAGTGTTTGATTAATATGTATTAAAACAATGTCGTTTTGATTCATTTTATTTCAACTATAATATCGAACCGAACTTAGAACTCTAATTGATATTGTAACAAACTATCCTCAAATTGATTAAACTCAAATTGATTTAAAGGGCATTTGTCAAGCTCAAGTTTTACTTTTTCAAGCCAAAGTCAAACTCAAGTTAACTTAAAATTAAATTCAGTTTGGTTTGCATTTAGTCCTATTATAAAGTCAAAATTAATTAAAGTATATTTGAGTTAAGTTTGAGTCTATTCAAGCTCAATTTAATTCAACTTAAATGAGTGGAAATTGAGTTGGGGTAGCTCCAATTAGGACTATGAAAAACCTTAATGGCTTTAATTAGAACTATGAAAAACCTTAATGGCTAAGGAAATAATACTGGGGGGAGGGGGGTGAATAAAATTATTTATAAAATTTAATGCAATTAGCACAACAAACACAATAAACACAATAATCACAATAAAGAGAGAAAGGGATTAGAGAATGTTCAGTCAATTTATAGAAGTTCGGAGCTTTGAACACAAGCTTCCTACATCCTCTTCCTCAATCAAACTCGATTGAAGTTTCCACTATCTTCCGAAATCCGAAGATATAATAGTTTTTCGGTCAAAGGACATGTTCCCACCTATAGTTTGAGGCGGAGACAAACTGTCACTCCCAAGTTTTAAAAAACCCAATCTTCTACCCTCCAATCAGATTTAATATTAAATATATTAGTGAACAGTAACAATTTAGGGGCATTTTTGTCCTTTTATAATTAAAATTTTATAAAATAATAAAATAAATTTTATATAAATATAAAACATTTTTAAAAAATCAGGTAGCCACAGCCGCCGGTGTCGGCAGCAGTGGCCACCACTAACGGAGCCAGGTGGCCATTCCCAGCCACCTGGTTCCAACGGAGGCTAGATCCGACCTCCTCGTTATGACGGCTAGATCCAATTTTGGCGGAGACTTATCTGGCCTCCTCCGTCGGAAACAAAGGCTGAAAATGGCCAACCTTGGTCCCAACAGCCGTTTTCGGCCTTTGTTTCTAGAGACGGCCAGATTTGACCATCTTCACCGAACGGGGAGGTCAGATCTGGCCTCCCTTGGAACCAGGTGGCCGAGAACGGCCACCTGGCTCTGTTAGTGGCAGTCATCGCCGACGACATTGGCAGCCGTTGTTGCCTGATTTTTTTTAAATTTAAAATTTTTTAAAATTTTTTGAAAATATTTATATTTAAAAATTATTTTATAATTTTATTATAAATTTTTAATTTCTAAAAAGGTATTTTAGTCATTTTAGTATAAAAATTATAAAAAAAATATATCCAAGAGTGGGAGACTGAGTTTTTGAAACCTTGGGGGTGGCAGTTTGTCCCCGCCTCAAACTATGGGTGGGAACATGTCATTTGGCCTAGTTTTTCAACAAAGAAATTTCGCTCTTTTTACAGTAAAAAAATTGATGTAAAAGAAATTGATTTTTCCTTCTAACTAGGCTGAAAATCAAATGAAGAACACAACTCTCTCAAGTTTTTGTATTTGTAAGCTTTGGAGAGAATATAAGTAAGTAATGAGTGAAGAGTAAGTAGATTGATTGTATATTTCATTTCTGTAGTGACCCCCACCCCAAGCCTACTGTGTGCAGCTATAAAATATATATATAAATATATATAATAATAATAATGAAAATGTGCCTGTGACGGAGATCCCCACGAGAGAAAAAAAATTAACTACTACTCAAAATACTTTAAACATTACTATACGGAAGCGTAAAATATGAATGTTATAATAAAATAAATCATAAAGACTTCTCTGGAAACCCTAGACTGTTCATGTATAAAATATGACATACAACAGTGCATACTAATATAATACACACAAACATAAATACATGAGATGCGATTAATCACAGCATATGAGCCGAAAAATATAAAACTAGCTGCCGAGCCATGTTCCCAAAATCTCACAGCTGCATCGTCGTATCTCAGTCCCCAAACTCACTGACCTGCAAAAGAGAAAGGAAGGGAAAGGGGTGAGTGACCAAATCACTCAGTAAGCATTTCCTATCCTTACACAGACAGGTCATCAAGCAAAGGCTGATCATAGATCAGACCTCGGATTCTCAGCTTACTGTTTTCTTACTCATTCTTATTATTTTTGCTTTACAGTAGCTTATTACATTCTTCTCTTATCTCTTATCTCTTTACTTTCTTTAATCATTAAGTTCTTAGAGTTTTCATCTGTTTTATGTTTTGTACTTGTTTTTATCTTATATGTTTCTCATGTATGTGATACATGACATGATATGCATGCTCTGATGTCATGTAAAAACTCATTTCTCATACAACTTTGCCCCTCGGGTTGATTTTCTAAAAACTCATCTTTTCTGAAAACTCTTTCTCATAAAAATCTCTGATCCGAAGATCCTCATATATATACATATAATATATCTGAAAACATTATCGAAAGTACTGTATCTGAAAAATATGTCTGCTATGTTGGTCAGTCTGATGAATACAGGGATTCGACACCTTGGCCTCGTGAGCTCAAACCTATAAGAAAACTACTCGTGCACGACCATGTCCTCTCTAGCGGATCATGATTTTCCTCTTTAACAGACGTGCGAACTCACAAGTACCCCCTCGTATCCACCCCTAACTGATGTCTGAAACATCGTATATATATATACTTTTAAAACATCTCTTGGATCCGTAGATCCCTTTTTGAAAATATCTCATGTGTGTGGCATGTCATGATCAATGCTTCTCAATCATGCATGAAATGATGTTATCTCATATTATTCTCATGTTTCTTAAGCTTAAATTTCGCTTAGGGAAGCTTAGGGTAGCTTATCTTTGCGTTAATAATCTCTTTTCTGTTTTTCTTAAGTCGTACGGGTGTGTGTGTTAACGTGCACAGGCGTGTGTCATAGCACACAGGATCGTGTGTTTCTCGTGTTGTTGGGCGTGCGTGGTTCTGGAATATTTTCATCAAAAATGGGCTGACCACACGGGCGTGTGGTGCGAATACACGGGCATGCATGACTAGGCACATGGGCGTGTATCATACTGCACGCGCGTGTATCACACTGCACGGGCATGTAGCGGCCTCAACACCATCCCGTGTCTTACTTACACGGGCGTGCGTATTTGGGATTAGACACACGGGCGTGTGCACTCGGGTACACGATGCGTGTGTGTGGATTTTCATATGCACATGGGTAACATGCAAGGCCATGTCTCATACAGATTTGAGGCCACACGGCGTGTCCCTTTGGGCACACGGTCATGCGCTCAACCTAGAATTTGCAGATGCGTCTGAAAACCCAGAAAATCTCACTCAAACACATCCAAAACTCATTCATCTTTCAATTAAACACAAGCACAACATATACTCATGCCCATAAACACACTTAACTCATACATTTCTCATTTAACATGGCAAATCTCATGCATTTCTCATCAAAAGCATACCTAGCAACATACACAACATACATTGCATATTAAGCTCAACAATCATTATGCCTTTCATCATTTCATCATCAAAACATGCTGGAAAACACCTACAACATGCAACAGACGTCCAAAAAGTTGAAAAATCAGGAAAGCATGCTGGAAACCTAAGTGAAGAGGTAAAGAAATACTTACCTCTTGCCATGGTAGCCGGATCTCTCTCTCTAGCTGGTCCTAGATCTCTAACCGGAACTATGGCAGCTGGCTGGACGGGTTTTGCTCTAGGGTTCGCTAGAAAAAGGAGAAGAGAAAGAAAGCTGAAGGAAAACTACGGGAAAATGTGAGAAAATGACTTATATATCTTATCTCTCTCCTGGCACACGAGCGTGTGCCTTGGACACACGGGCGTGTGCCCCTCAAAATCTCAAATCTCTCTCTCCTCACGTCATACACGGAATATTCTTCTCAGAATACCCATGTATAAGCCACGACAGGCTTTTAAAAGACTTTTCTACCCTTGAACCCTCTCTGAACCATTTCATAACTGGAAATCTCTCTTTTACCTTTATTCTCAAAGCCTAAAATGACATCTCTATCCCTGGGCTATTACAATTTCTCTAACTTTCTTCACTTCAAATATGTCTTTTTTTATACTAAATTTATTGCCTAAAGTAGCAAGGATTCGTTTGCCTAGCTTTCTATCCGTTGGAGTGGTTGAAAAAGTATGCTCTGTAATAAATTTTCTGAGTGCACAGTCATGCTTCTTGAGTGCACAGTCATGTTTGTTGTATTTATGACCTCGATCAGACTCCCAACGATTGAATTAAACATCACCGCTAATAGTGCACGGTTGTGTGCCTTTGACGCATGGTCGTGCTTCATGCCTTCATGGTTTTTGCTTAAAACTCTAGAAGCTTACACGACATTGGTGCACAACTGACACACTAGCAACACATGAGACATCTTTTACTTTCGCATGGTTGTGTGTCATATCCACATGATCGTGTGTCTATTGTATGCTATTAAGCTTCATGCACGACCAGTCTTGCATGACTCCTTTGGTAATGCTCTTCATTCTTCATCACGCACGGTTGTGTATCCATTATGTGTACGGTCGTGCGTTGACTGACTTCATTTCACTTCATGCATGGCTTCATTACACGACATGATGTCCTATGCTCTTCATGAAATGCACACACACGGTCGTGTGTATGAGATACGTATGGTCGTGTGGTTGATCTGATGCTTTGACCTTGCACGGTTGAATTGATGATGCTTTAACCGTGTTGTGCATACACACGATTGTGCATAATGAACACACGCCTGTGTTGGTCCTAAAAATTTTCTTCAATTTTCATAGAACTTAGCACAGTCTGGTGCACGGTCTCGTATTCTAGATAAACAAAAAGTCATTTGGTCAAGCACAATCGTGCTAAAGTAGCACACCGTCGTGTGAGACCTATAAATTACTAAAATAAAGTTTTTATCTCTTCTTTTGTCATGCATTAATTCATACAAGAGATTTATTAGTAATTTATACATATTTTTATCATCATCAAAACATTAAGGGTTCAACACTAAATCTAAATCTAAATCGAATCAAATTCAAACTTGTATTTGTTCATATTTGAATTTAGATTTAAGAGTTTAGTTTAGGTTTGACAAACTTTTATATAGCAAAATTTGAATTTGAGTTTGAGTTAGGCTTGTTACTATAACATAACTTATTTATAACGAAATTTTTTTGGAAACATAAACATATTGAGAAAACAAAAATTTTTATTATAACTTATTAGGAAAGTAAACATATTTATTATGATTTTTTGAAAACATAAATATATTTATTATAATTTATTGTAAACATAAATATATTTATTATAACTTGCTAAAATTGTAAATATATTTATTATGATTTATTAAAAATAAAATATATTTATTATAATTTATTACAAAATGAATTTTTAAAAATATAAATATATTGATTATAACTTATTTGAAATTTAAATATATTTATTATGATTTATTAGAAATTTAAATATATTTATTATAAATTAGTGGAAATCTAAACATTTTATAATTAGAAAAATATAATTAATAAATTATAGTTAAGAAATTCAATTTGAATTTGTGAACATGTTCAAATTTAGTTCATATGGTTTGAATTTGGATTCGTATTTAAAAATTTTCAATATTATAGTTCAAGTTTGGATTCAAATTCACTTGAATTAAACTCAAAAACAAACTTAAACATATTTGATTCGAATTTAACTCTAACTCTATCTCAATTTTAAATTGAATTAACTCAATTCAATCTAGTTGCTAAAAATTAATTGATAGATTTATCTTTTCTAATAACTTTTTATCTTCTTCAACAGTTCTTCCTTTTCATATCCAACGCACCCTTTTCTAATAGTTTTATGTTGGCTTCTCAGATGGAGTCATTGCCAACTTGAGTGAACCGAGCTTGTAATGGTCATTCTGAATTCGAATTGAATTTGAGTTGACCTTTATTTGGATTCAATTCGATTTGAATCGAGCCCAGTCCCCATATATATCCTACGGCCCAAAAATCTTCAAAGCTGGATGTGGGCCTGGCCATCCTAGCTCCACTTAATGCCTTGCACCACTGTCAAACTCAAACCCTATCTGCCTTTTTGACTTCCTGAATGTGGAGACAGAGAGATCTTCACGTCATTTATTACAAACACTTTCTCTCACCTCTCCCTCTGACGCAACCTCATGATATTCTTCTTCCGCATAGAGCGTCGTCGTTTGTTCCTTCCTTCTCTTCCTCCTCCTCCTCTGCGTCCTCTTCCTTATCGCCTCTCCCTACACTCGTTCCGTTAATGATCAATTTCTTCCTCTTCTTCAATTTCAAAACCTATAATCCCTTCCGTCTCTTTCAAATTGTCAATTAATGGAGGGCTCTGTGTCCGACGATCTCGGAGCCCCGGACTCGTGGGAGGTCGCTGATTTGGATGCCACCATGACCCGATTGGGCCTCTCCTACTCTTCCTCTTCTAACCTTGATTCCAACTTGCGCCCTCAGGTCACTGAATCCGGTTCCGGGTTGAATTCGAATTCCTTGGCGTCTTCTTCGTCACTTGACAAAGTCTCCGACGACGTTCGAAATCAAGTTGACCAATTCCTCCTTGAAGCTCTGCAAAACCCTCGCGAACGCCTCTCCAGTAAGTTGTTTTTAATTAGCTTCGTGTTTTTAACTAGATTTCGGGATTATATTTAATTGTAGGTTTCTCATAGTACATAATCTTGTGGTTTTTTTGCTTATGATTATTTGCGCTAGTTGAATTGCGACAATGATGACCTTTGCATTTTTCGTAAAATTGTAGTTGTGTGTCTCCGTTCACTATTGGTTTGCTAATTAATGTTACAAACATGATCCTATGCGTGGTAAATATTGCATTGTCTGCTTTGTAGTGGGGATAATTTGCTGGTTTGTGTATATTTGGTTTTGACCGTTCTTAGTACAGGAGCGTGGGAATCCAGGGTTTTGTATGGGCAACGTTATAATATTCATTGTGTAAGGTGGCTGCTATGTTTGATTAGATGTGCATTACTTTGGGATGGTAATTGCTGTCTGCTTTATTTGTTGTTAGCTCTGTCATGCGATGGTTGTGAGACTTGTGAGAATGAGTTGAGAAAAATAGATATTAGAATAAGAAATTGGCATGAAATGGGGTAAGCTTAATCTTTTTGATTGAAAATGCAATGTCAGATGACTTATGTGATGGCTGATGGGGTGGAGGAAATATTAATGCTTTACGAAACAGGACAACAGACTTTGTTTCAATGAAATGTTGCTGGAGATGGAATATAACATTTGATTCATGGCAATTTATTAATACAGGGAAAGATGGTTTTTTGGAAAGTCTAATTGGATAGGGCGATTTTATTAATAAATGCCAAGGAAATGATAGATGTTAGTGGTCAAGTCATAGTGGGGAATCATTTACTGTTACATTTTATCACTGAACTGGATTGAGCATAGCATACACAATTTGATGAAGAAAATAAGAATTAATGAAGGCATAGGATTTTCTATGTGATCCTTGTACATGGAGAGAATAACATATAGAATCCTGCCATGGGCTAGTAAGTAAATTTAAAGAAAGATGTTTTATTTTTGCATCTCTTAATTTTACTATGGGTATGATGTGAAGGGTTTGTCTGTGCTATAAGTATAAAAAAGTTAGACAGTAGAAAGAAAGAAAAGTAGAAAATTATGCTATGGCATCAGATGCCATGAATTTTCTTTTTCCCCTTTCCCACATGACTCAACCCATGGAGTTTACCTGTTAATCTATTGATACTGAATAGTGGGATCAGTGACATGATTGATGATGTATTGATTTTTTTCTAAACTGTGAAAGGTGATTAAAGTTTTGTTGAGCATGATCTACTGACTACAATGGCATATGGACCTGAGATGCAGTCAACAAAGAGCAAGCTCATAAACCAATGATACTATGTGTTCTGATTGTAATGTATATTTTGACTGTCTGCTTGTTATAGATATTATCACATATTTGTGAGCTTGAATGTGATGTTCATTTATGCTTTTGTTGGATGAACAAGAATTTGTTCATATTATTCATAGATATTGTGTTCATTAGTATGGCAGTATTGATTTTTCTCTGTTTGTAATAAAGATTTTAATATCTTTGTTCAGTTTTGCGGATGGAGCAAGATGTTGAAAAGTTCATTCACAATCCTACTCAGCAGCAATTAGAGTTTCAGCAGCTGCCTACTTCATATTTACGCTTGGCTGCTCACCGGGTGGCACAACATTACTCATTGCAGTCAATGGTTTTGCTAGACAATAATTTACCTGATGGTTCTAATTCCAGAATCATTGTCCGGAAGACAGCTGATCTTACACTTCCTGTGATACGCTTGGCAGATATCCCTGTAAATTTACCATCAGATGAAAGTGGTGGGGCTGTTAAGGTTGCAATTAAACAGAGGCCACAAAAGAAAACACAAAGTGCCAGCAATTCAAGTTCAAATTCGTTAAAGTCAAATAGTTCCAAAAGTGTGGAGGAAAGAAAAGAGGAATACAATAGGGCCCGTGCGCGAATATTTAACTCCAATAATTTTAGTGGTGGTGATAGTAGGAAATTAGACAATGCAACTAAGTTGCCGGATGTTTCCTTGGGAATGTCTAAGATGGAAGAAAAATCTGTTTCTGGAGCTTCTGGTTTAAATTCTGGTAGAGGTTCGGTTGATTCTTCTACTGGTGGAGGTTCAGTTGATTCTTCTACTGGTAGAGGTTCAATTGATTCTTCTACAAGTAGCAGTATACCAGCTAGAGGTAGAACAGAGAATGAGCCAGTTGGTAGGTATAAACCTAATAATAATAGGGTAGCTATCTTTCGGGATCATGAAATTGACCGCAAGGACCCTGATTATGACAGAAGCTATGACAGGTATTTTATTTAATTTAGTCTTAAGTATATAATGTGTTTGGTTGTATTTTGGGCTTTGAACACTTTGCTAAACTTATCAAGGTTATTATGGTTGGTTGAACTTTCTGTTTTATTCCTGAATAGAAGTATTTGCCACATTCTTTCCACATCTGTTTTTTCATTCAAATTGGTATGTATCTAGTTATTGATTAGTACAGTCAACAAGGGTATTTGCTTGACTCGTCATAGTGGTGATGATCTCTCAAACCATTTCTACTGTGAATGTATGATGTTACACGTTACACTTATGAAGTTGCGGTCTCAATTTTTGTGGTTGCTGACATGACAACACCATATCACTGTAGGATTATGTGTAGTGATGTTATACTATAATTAATATGGTGTCAGTACATCAAAACTATATTACTTTGAGATTCAAGGTTGGGATTGTAACTTTGTATATTTTGCATTATTGATGGTGTTAAGGTATCATATTGTTACCCTCAGGTTGTTCTCTCTCTTTTTTTTCTCATTCGTTTCTATTTTTGCCTTTCATCAACTAAATATGTGCTTTGTAATGATATATTGGTTTCAAAAATCAGGTCTAGGCTCTCAGGATGCCATGGATTTGCAAGTTGCAAGCATGCACTCAGAAGCATTACATATTTAATTTTGCTTTGAAAATATACTGTCTTACTGTTCAGTCTATGATTTTTGGACTACAATATATTTTAAGTTTGCCTGTTGGACTTGTATCTTTATCTAACTGTTTGCTCATCTTTCAGCCTTTTGGTCTTTGATTTTTCATTTGTTTCTGGTGAGTTAATTTTTTAAAATTGTTATCGAGCATTAACTATTTGAACATAAATTCCGATGAAAGGGGCTGGCTCATTGTTTGCATGACAATGGTTTGATTAATTGTAACTCTATCAAAATTGCAAAAAGGAGAACATATTAGTGCTTGATGAAAAACTTAAGCTCATGAATGTTTATGAATTTTTATATATCGCTGGAGTTTGTCCTCAACTTTTTTATTAAGTATTGTTTGAAAAATGTGCTTTTTTGGTTATATTAGTCACACAATTGTGAGCATAATTTTTTTACTCGTCCTGCATATTATATCTGATCTGTTTTTCTTAATTGTTCAGGTATATGCAAAGATTTGATCCTGGGTTTGGATTCAGTAGTGCACCATACTCTATACAGCCCATGTACGCCCCTGCTTTGAACTATAACACTGAATTTCCTCAGCTTGGATCCGCTCATAGGCCACAGATTTCTACTGAGCACCAACCTTGTCCACTTCCTCACCATCTCTCTGTGCCATGGGCTGCACCGTCAACCTCTGCTGGACTTAGGTATGGTCATCCAGAAACAATGATGACACCATTTAGTCCAAATAATGTTGGCGCACACTCTGCATCTGCCATATATATGCATTCTTTACAATATCCTTGTCAACACCCTGGAATGCCATTTATCCATCCTCATGATCGTGTTCATCAACCTTTTTCACAGGTATGACAACTTCTGGAGCTTTCTTTTTCTTCTGAAATGGTAACCATTGGATTCTTTGTTCTCTTTTTTTGTGAGAAACACTGAAAATTTCTATATGCCAAGAATGACTTGCATGGAATTGAACAAGCTGTACACCCTAACATTGGGGTATATGGACTTCAAAAGCACTTAGGTTGCTAGTTAGGAAAAGGATCTCATCAAATATCCAAGCCCTGCTGAAATCTATTAGTTGCCGAACTTTGCTGTGCCCCAAATGGGAGGGGGGCACAAAATTGAATTTTATCCCACAAAAGCAGAAGCTCTTTCCAACTTAGACTTAAAAAGTATTTTCTATTTGTTTCCAAATAACACAATAAGCTCGTCACTCAGGCAATCCCACAACATGGTGGCCTCATTTCCCTATCCAGAGTTGTACTATTGTCAGTGATGCAGAGTAGATGAATAGGGAAACCCACCCAGAAATTTTTTGAAATTGAAAACAATGCGAATCAAGGGGAAAAAAAAAGAAAAGAAAGAAAAGCAGGCTTTCTAGGAAAAAGTTGATCTATGCTCTGATCTTGCAATTTGCCTAGGATAAACTTTTAGGCTTTAAGAGCATCACTGATCTCTTTGTTGGATGATGTTATTGGTACACGCACACACAGAGTCATACATTGGTTCAAGCAATAAATTTTGCATTGCAAGGACCTCTAGTGTCTTTTGTTGATTACTCAAAGAAAGGAGTATTGGACTCATTAATCAACACCTTTTTGGCAAGCTGTCTGTGATCTCTACATGTGCTAGCATTGTGCAAGAATTCTAGCCTGCACTGTGGAGTAGAATTTGGTTGGCAGTAAATGTTGATCTCAATAAACCAATACTACATATAGTTGTGATGACAAAAGAATGCATCTTATGTATAACCTTTGGATATATCTTTTTCTTCTGCTAATGAATAAATTCTCTTACATGCCAGTTTTGAAACTAAACTGATCCCTCCTTACGATATTCTTTCAGATCTTAAATTCATAATTAACTGTTGTGCTTGTGCAGTCTCAACAACAACCTGATGCAACTTTTGGATTAGCACGGCCCCGATGAGGGGCTTGGGCCATGCCTGCGCACTGCCAACTGGTACGCGAGCTTGAGTTACGATGGGCTGGCACTGGAAAAGGATATCCCAGTTGGTAGAAGCGCAGGCATAAAGAACCGAGGTGGGCTGGTAGAAACTGTTTTCTAATGGACTGGCACTGATCCATTCCACCATTCTCGGTTTCTCACCTGGAGGTCTCGTCCTTACTGAAGGATGAAGAAGCTCCATGGCTTGAAAGATCCATTGTTTTGGATGAGCCAAGAGCTCTATTTCCCCATTGATGATGGTGAATGGAGCTATGATCAGTAATGTGGTCGCTAGAAACATGTGCATTGATTTGAAATTAAGGTATGACTTCCATTTAATTCCCCTCTTCTTTTAGGTCCTATTTTCTTCTTGATGCAACTTTTTTTCCAAAAAAATATGTTCTTTATGAAATAGATGAATAATCTAGTTTCACCCCACTGCAGCATCACAAGAAGCAAAAATGATAAAAAGGATCTTCGTGTTGGAGCTTGGAATTGTATTTGGCGCCATATTTGAATGGTGAGATGCTCACTCAATATGTTTTGATAGAAATATTTCAGTTTCTTGATGAGACTAGATCATGTACTATATAAACATTTGATTTAGTCTGTTACTGAACCTTTTGATTAATCTCTATTAATTCGTAAAACCGTGTCTGATTTTAATGGTATTAGAATACAGTTTTATTCCTCAAAGAGAATTGCTGCATTTCAAAGGCTTGTGTCAGCTATTGAAGGTCACTGTATCCAGTACAAATATGTTTAATAAATAACTAAATTTCTAGGTCTCCCTCAATCAATTCAATTTGGAAATATGCAGTCGAGAATTTATGTTTTTAAATTCAATTCACTTAATATTTAATTATTTAGAGTTTACGTTTATTTCTTTATTTATAATTTAAGTATCCAAATAAGAAATTGGAACATATAATTTTTTTTTCAAAATTAAGAAGGACCCTCTATCAACATATAATTCTGGTCTATCTAAGAACGTTTTGACGTTCATTTAAGTAAATTTAGATACTAATAAATGAATGAATGAATAGCATTGACTTGGGGTTTTACAATGGAAGTGTTTTTGTTAGATATTTACTTCTGTAATTCATGCCCGTTTTTTAAAGTGCCAAAAATACCTATCTTTATATCATTCTTTTGTTTCATGTGTGCATATTATGTTTAAAAACAACCAACTTATGACCATAATAATGAAACAACAAATTATTCTCCTTGAATAAAATATAAATATAAAATATAAAATATAATTTATTCAAAAAAATGTCAAGCTTTTGTTCAAAGCAAAAATTTAATCATGTATCACATGATTTAATCTAGTTATTCTCCATCAATATAATAATGAAACTTTATTAGATGTAGGCCTAAATTAGGGTTGAGTTTGCTTGCGTTAACCTCAATTGAACTTGAAACAAATACAGCTTAAATGAATTCGAGTCTCTAATTTTAATACTATCAGGTTCAAACTTTAGGAGATTTCAGTTCGTATAAATCACAAATTTAAAAATTTTAATTTGAATCAACTAAAATGACATTATTTTTATCAATATCTATTAAATTAATAGTATTTTGATGACATATTTTAAAAAGTTTGTTAAGAGGTTTATTAATAGACTAGTAAAAAAATCTAGCTCAACTCGTTAACTCTCAAACTTGTATTCATCAGACTTGTTGAATTTAAATTTAACTCCTTATTAGTCAAACCGAATTCAAATTTGAACTTAACTCGTCTCAAATTCAGTCCTAGATAGTCAAAAAATTATTTTCCACCCCAAGTTTACTAAAACAATAAATTCTCATTTTTTAAGTTTTAAAAAATCAAATTCTTACTTATCTATTCTTATTATAAATTATGTTAAATTAAAAGAAAGAAAAGCCATTTTATATCAATTTTTCTATTTTCTCTTTTTCCATTTATTCTTCCTATTTTCTTTTTCCCTTTTATTCTTTTTATTTTTTTATCCTATTTTCCCTTCTCAAAAGTTTGGGAGACAGAGTACGGTTTTGAAAACATTTAACCTTTTGAAATTTGAACGATAGGAACTTGAAGTTTCATCAGACAGTGGAAGGAAAATGGTTACTTGGCCTAATCAGATTATTAAACTATATAGCCCTAACCATCAAGTCATATATTATTATGAAATTAAATATTATGAATAAATTAATTATTGTTTCATAAAAAAATATAATTGGCAAGTCATTAAAATTAAATTTATCATCCAATTCCATAAAGCTGCAGCATCTGGGAAAGTATGATAGTAAGTCAGATTATATATGTTCAATCCAAAAATAAAACACACACACACACTCTTAAAATTACTTCTAAACCCAAAATGAAAATATTTACTAACCACTGTATTTCAAACACGTGTGTGCGTGTGTGTGTGTGCGCACGCGCCTCTATAAACCCTTTTTGTGAACCTGCTCTTGTACTTTATGTGTCTCTGTTATGGTTAGAAACAAAAACAAATGGTAAGTTCCCCGAGCATCTCTCTTTTAGTTCACTAATAAACTTGATTTCCACTCTACTTTTCCCGCAATCCTCTAACCATAGTACACATACACATGAATACCAAGCTACTTATTATTTTCCAAATTAAACTCCTCTTCCCTCACAAAACAAGGTTTCAGGATAAAGCCCTTGCTTCTCACCCAGTTATCAATTAATTATCTTAATTTCATATCTAATTATTATTCTCCTGTCCAGTTGTACAATTTGTTCTACATCCTATTTGTCAGCCTTGCATGCCTAACTTCTTAATTTCGACATGTCAGACGGGCAAGAAATTAAATTATCTATGTATGCTTACATTTCTCACGTCATACCAATTCATGTTTGGACAATTCTGTTCTTGAAGAACATTTGTCCAGGCTGCATAACATTTTCTGCTTTTGAGATGTTTATTAAGAATTTTTTTGTTCATTTTCTAGATGCAATTTCAGGGTAAGATATGGAGAATCTGAACTCCGAAGCTATATTTGCAGAACTTTTCCATGATTCAAGAAAATGAGAGGCAAAGGAAGAAAGCTCACCAGCTCAACCAGGAGTACCAAGTTTTGTTGTCTTAGCTGAAGCAGAAAATGTTGAAACTGGTACACGATATCCAAGTTCATCTAAGAATTCTGTTAACACCAACAAGCCTTGATCATAGATACATGATTGTTTGGCTAAATCCTTCTCAGCTTCCTCATGCCAATATTAATGTCTATTCAAAATATTCAAATTTGATGAGATTTGTCATCAACCAAAAGGATAACTTTTATTTTTGAAATCAATATTGTAATTTTGGTTTAAAAATACATATTATAAAATAAAAATAACTTAATTTTTTGCTATCCCTCTTTCACATACAACAAAAATATGACTTATCCAATATTGGTGGTAATTAAAAACTCACTAATAATCCACAATTAGCTTTCTGTCTATGCTGGAGAAAGTTTTGTAAAATGCCTTGAAATGTTTGTAAGCAATGTCTACATCTTCCTTCCCACATATCTCTCTCACACTGCAATTCAAGAAATTAAACAAAAAAAATATTACTTCAATAGCTTCAAAAAAAAAAAAAAAAAAATATGACAGCATTGAAGTTTACTGGCATCATTAAGAACACAGTTCTAAGAGATACATATTTTATCACAGTTCTAAAAGATAAAGAGACACTCAATTAGACTCTACAGAAAAAGAGATTGACACAATTTTATGTTTAATGCTACATATAACTTTACATATGTCAAAATCAATGCCATTAAGAATGTGATATGCATGTCTGATAGTGTATTTGGTATTCTTAAATCAACCATCTAATATCCCTGATAATATAATGAAGTGACAGAGTACAAAACCTTGTATATCCTTACCTGTGATGCCACAACCAATTATTAAGAATATCTACAAATTAGAAATGGCACATCCTTTACAGCAGTGCACATAAAATGAGGTCAATGATATTACTACTTCCACTTCAATTTAGTGAAAAATCCCTAAAAACCTTATCTGGCCTGATTCCAAAATCTTTTTCTCCTTTACTCGCATGAAAAAGATTACAAAAAGTTACTTCACCCTACCCCACATCCAAGACATATAAATTTAATACCTGTGCATGGAAAGCTGAGGTATGCCACAGTCAACAGTTCGAATGCCAACACCTGAAGCAAGAATGGGCCCAATGGTGGATCCACATCCCATATCATTTCTTACCACAAATTCCTATACAGAGACATAATTCAAATAAAAATTAGAAAATTTGAAGTTTTAATGCTGAAACAATTTTCTCAGTTCAGAAGTTTCATTGAGAAGGGAAAGGTTAATTTGCAAAACAATTTGATTTTAGAACCAAATTAATTGCACATATATATCAACAAAGGGACAATTTATTAACTCCATCTGGCCTCATAGCATGGAAACCTAACTGGACCTGAACCAAATTGACAAGTCATAAACTGACTTCTAGAGACAAGTTGACAAACTAATCCAACGGTCATGAGAACACTAGAGACTTTTATGTTGAACTTTTGTCACCTTTAGTGTTGAAATCTCAAAATCTCCATAAACAGACTTCAGATTGTATATAGGCCAGTCTAGACATGGTACTTGATAAAATGTCTAAGCAACACATTAGACACATTCATAAATCTGCACTTTATTCTCAGGTTAGTAACAAACACTCTCAACAGTACGAATATAAGATCACTAGGTTTAGAGTACTCAAATGATTATATCCTTGCATCAAAAATATGAGACCAAAGAGCTCAACAAGAAAATGTCATAGGATGACTGAAAGAGGGCACTAAAGCTATATCACTTGCAAACCAGTGGAAGCATGAAAAAGTTGGAATCACCTCCAATTGATGTTTTAAAATAAGCTTTATGTGATTGAGCACAAAGAATTAAAACCTAAAATTGTCAAAGCAAGATTATATTAGAATTAGAGTTTACTTATATACACAAATGTTTGAAGTGATGGCAGCAAGTTCACTGTAACGAGCTTGAATGTGTAAAAAATTTTACATATAAGGTTTATGATACCGTGTGGTAAAGACCCAAACTTGAGCTGCAGTAGCTTCAATAATTTACCCAAGAAATTTTCTTCATAATAAAGTAGGAAAATAGAAAAAGCAAGAAACAAAATTTGCATTCCCCCTCTTTGCTACAAGATCTCAGCTGGCTGTTACCTGAGTTGGAAGATTATGAATTTTTGCAATCTCTTTAAACAGAAAAGCTGTCACTCCACTGGTAGCATAGCGCTGATTTGCATTGTGCTTTATCACTAAACCCTTATGCATTTCAGGGCGATGGTTTTCTTCATGTTTCTCAGTAAAATTTGGGTGAACCCCATGGGCCATGTCTGCGGATACTATATATACAGAGAACAAGTAAGATAGAAGAATTAATGGTTATACTGGTAAAACAAAATGCAAGATGGTAAAACAGAAGTTTATCTAGCAAGTCTTAATTTACAGGGAGTGTTTTTTGGCCTTATATCCACACAATAAATAGTACCATATCAGGAAGATTCAAACAACAATCAGTAGAATGCCAGCCTTTAGGCAAAAGGGCAAACAATTGAAAGTTAAACTTAAATCATGAATAAAGTTAAACCCATTACAAGGAAATAATGAAAATACTGAAAAATCATGCATTAAATGGTAAAGATAAAACTAGATTCATAATAAGATATGCAAAATCTTTTCATAATCTTCAATGATACAATATTAATGACCAAGCATCTAGAAACTTCAAGATTAAGATCCTTAGCTCCTTATAATAATTGCTGTAGTATCTTCCTCAGGAGATCTCATCTCTCCTTCCCTCCAAAGCTTTCCCACATTCTATAAGGTATTTTAATAAATTTGCCAGTTATGCAGTTTGGCACTAATATGCACCTCAAAGAACTATCCACAAACACCAAGATTAACTAAAAGAGATGTTCATCAGCTACAGTATTAATACTACTCCATAATTTACATCCTTATTGTGAAAGGAGGAAAAAAATGTTCCTCTATTACTCATTAAAGAATTTAAAGTTTCCTAAATAGAATCAATAGGTAACACCTGTATTCTCAAATTTAAAGTTGTCTAATTGCTTTCACTTCATGTTAAAAAAAAAAAATCTTTTTAAAGTCTGTAACCCGCTAAGAAACCAAAAAGTCTAATAGCCTTACACTGGAAGGATTTAAAGCTTACCAAGAAATGACTGACGAATTGCACGCTCAAAAGCACTCTCACCAGTGAACTCATGTCCTAAGGAACCAGCAATGCGTCTTATAGCCTGAAACATGATTGGTGCACCAGCTCCTTGATATGAATTTGAACCCACCTGTTGAAGTTAAAACTTAGATAACTTTGCTTAACTATGCAACCCGACCAAGGAATGCCAAAGACTACCTTCACACAAATGCACAAATGAACTTGAAAATGATGCATGAATGTCCAACAAAATCTATTTTGACAGCCACTTCAGAAAAGTATGGCATTCCTTAGAAAATAACAAGAAAATGAAGCATGCAGTACCCGTCTTCCATTATCTTTGGGATATAATGAAACAAAACTTAGAGATATTGTTCTGAATGGTGATATAGGACTTCTAGCTGCCCCTGTACATTAATAATGCCCTCCAACATAAAATCAAAGAAGACAGAAAAGGTACATAAGTGGAACAAATGTTCACCAAAGAGGCAAAAACCAAAAAGAGGGATGACTTTCACGATAAGAAACACCAAATTTAAAAGCACTAAAGTCTAAAGCCTCTACAAGTAATAATTCCTTTGATTAAAATATTTTAATCTAATTAACAACCCAACCATTGTGCCCAATTGCTTTGTGGAAAAAGGTATGAAAAAGGGAACAGCATGGTCGCATGTTAAGCAAGGAAAGAAGGAATAAAGTTAGTTTTATTTGACACACAAACTATGGCAAAAACATTTACCTCTTCATTGTCAAATAAAGCAATCATTTGAATAGCACATTCACTTGATAAGTCACTAGCTGATCCACATGAATCAATAAGAGCTCTCAAAGCACAATAACTTGAAGCAAGATTATCTAATCTTCCAGAAAATATAAACTCATTGTTTGCACCTCCAAGACAGCTAGGTTGGGTATCACAAATATTTAGCTCAATGCTCACAATGTCATCAATTTCACAATTCAGCTCTTCTGACAAAATCTGCAAATAAATATGACAAATATATTTAAATACAAGTTCTAGAACACTTCTACTCTTCACATGGAATTCAACATTAGTGACACCATAGTCTCAAACAAGTGGAAAGCTAATAATTACATCGCAGCCATGTGCAGAACAAGATCAACCATCTTGAAATAGATTAGCTAAGTAAAGTATATATAATTTTTGTGATCAGGCAAAGACAAATGAGTGCATTTATTCACTCAAATAGATACATTTTCACTTTGTTGCTGAAATGATGTTAATTTATTTCATATTATATAAATTTTTAGAAATAAAAAAGTTTCAAGAATCCATTATATCTATCAAAGACCTTTCTTTACCATTATTGGCGCAGGAAAAGAGCAGCAAAGATAAGGCAAGCTTCGTTCCTAGTCATGGCAAAGGAGTTCTCATTCCATTACCCATTATCTTCCTACATATACCTTTACTTCCCAACTGACAGTAGAGAAATGAAAAAACACACCTGCATAAGAAGAGGATGATGAGCAGCTTTAGAAGATGACGAACTACTTTTCTCTTTCAGCTCTGGTGATGGTTCCTCTGGTTTGGTAGCAAGTAGTGGAATGAGGTGAGTCTCCAGATTTGGCTTGAATCCATCCTTGTTCACAGTACTGTGCTAAACAACCCAAGAAAGAGAAATGAAAGATATACATAAATGAGCATACAGGAATATTCCTGTTCCATCAAAAAAAAGCAGACGATTTCAATGCATATGATGAGAACCTATTGTAGAATCAGAATTAATGGGAAACAATCTTATCATAATTGCAGAACTACAAATCTTCCCAGTTTAAGAAAATAAATATAATTATAGTAAAAGTATTCTGAACTTTAGACCATCCATGATTTCAACAGCTACAAAGCATTACTTTTTAGTACATCTGATCAACCTGAATTTTTTCTTCTTGAAGGTAGGAAGTCAAAATTATAATATTGAAGCAGATTCAATTTGTTTCAAATTACTGTGAAATTACCATATGACCTATAAGCAGATTGTTCTATTATTAATAATACTTGAAATACTTCGAAAACTCCAATTAATATACAATTGCAAGATTTAATGATCCATTGTGTCACTACTATGAGCATGATAGCATACTGCATGACAGTTGCAGTCTGAAAATCTACAATTTCCTGCCTTGAAATAGTTGATTTTAGGTGCTTCGAGTAATTTAGGGGGAAGTAAAAAAGCGCTAACATTAGGTGGGAGGACGTTTTAATTAATATGGTCAAGATGATATCAAATTATGAATACAAATAAACCAAATTCACTTGGTAATTTAATTATCTTTCTCTTCATTTATTTTTTATGCTATCATCATCAATCAGTATATAGAACTTAAGCATCCTCTATGAAGAAAAATCCCACTTGTTAATATTGGGGAAAAGTGAAGAGTTACTATACTTAATACACATAATAATATCGCAGTCAGAAAGAATATGTAATGCTTATAAAAAAGGACACACTAGTACATTTAGATATAACTAATATGATTTGTCATTATAATTTTTAAGCCATCATACTCTACAATGCCATACAAAATTAATTCTTTAAAGGAAACAGAAGCGAACCAATCAAGATGAATGGCCAATGTAGGAACTCGCAGTATAGGTCTTTCCACTTTGACAAGCTTGTGCAGAAAAGAACCATCACTACCTCTGACTATAACCCTTCCCGCAACACTTAAGTCTCTGTCAAACCAAGTATGCCACAAACCACCTCCGTAGGTCTGCACATTCACCATCAAATAACCAGACTTGGATGATGCAGACTTGGGTTTAATCTTAAGACAGGGGCTATCAGTGTGTGCAGCAATGATATGAAAACCATCACCAACAGAGTACCTGCAAAAGCATATATGAAAACCTTTTAAAAATCTTCCCAATAGTCATGAGCAAGTCCTACTTATGTTTGAAACTGTAGTACTTTTGAACAAAAGAACTTCATAGACATCACATTAATGTTTATAAAAACACTCGTGAAAACTTTTCCCGTATTTGTCTCCTAAACTTTAAATGTAGAAAGAAGTAATAATTTTAACTGTACACTATAAAATCTGGACAAATGCATAATCCATTAAAAACGCTAGTCTTATTCTAGAATTTTTCTCTCATGAATTGATAGTTACTAATACAACATTCTTAAAGTAGGAAGTATAGCATATACAAAATTAACAAAATGAAGTTATTCAAATAAAATAATCGGACCCATAACCTAGCATTCCCTGAAATTCACACAAAAAAGAAAGGGAACCGTAGAAGAAATAGATTGATTAAACTCACTTTTCTCCCACAGCAAAGGCAACCAAAGAAGACATATTCCTTGTAAAAAAATATCGTCCACCAGGCTTGAGCTCCCACTCCTCATTTTCATTTAGCAAATCGAAACCAGCATTAATCAGCAACCGTTTCGCTTCAGCTGCAAAGAACAAACAAAACCGCTGTCGAATTCAAAATCTAAAAATTCGAAAGAACCTCAATAACGAAAGGACAAACGTTTTGGAGGCACCAGTAGCGTGAAACGGCGTCCAAGACTCGTTTAAATAGTCAAGAAGATCGCCAACTATGGAGCCGCTCATCGAAGAAGCGTGAGACACTGTCCTGGTTGAGTCAGAGCGTGAACAATGAGTTCTGGAGAAATTGTGGAGGCAACTAGGACAATGGCGCGTCGATAAGCGTGAGTGGAAAATTCGAGGAGGAGTGAGTTTGAAAAGAAATTTGGAAGGTCTGGTGATGATTGGAGAAGGAGTGTGAAGAAGTTGCATGCGATTTAGTGTCATGGCCGCAGTAGCCATTTGTATTTCTGTTTCGTCTGTGTGGATGCTATCAGCTGCGCACTCGCTTCTTTGCTTTCTCTGTGCAGATTTAATTTGAATTCCAGAAAATGATAAAGTTGAACTTTTTTACTTTTACCCTCATTCTTGCCGTTATTTCCGAAGGACGGTGAGATTCTGTGTTGACAAATCAGTCCCTCGTTTCATCACCCGACTGTCAGCCCAAATGGACCCGAGAATTTGCAAATTACACTCAATCACCCCCTTAATCCTCAAGATTATGGTTTAAAGTGATATTAACTCTTTTTCACTAAGGAGATTGTTGGAGATAAAAAATTGATTTATACAGATCTAATAAAAGAACACGTAAGAAATTAAGAAAATAGACATAGATTAGTTTGTTCGGTTCGAATTTCATATCTTGACTGAGAAATGACCAAATAACCCATATTAAGAAACATCACAAAACTATCATTAATTAATAAAGTTTAAAACACATTTTGTCTTATACTGACACAAGAATATCAATAAGAGAATACCCCTATAGACTCAACAGAAAGAAGATACATCCAACATTGAGTAAGTCTAAGGTTGCCTTGAACTTACTAATTGACATAATCTTGGTTAACACATTGGTTGGAGTTTCTTTGGTTTAAATATTCTCCACCTTGACTTGTCCATTGGTCAGAATGTCTTTCATAAAATGTAGTCTGACATCAATGTGTTTTATTCTTTCATGAAAAGTGTTATTCTTTATCAGATGAATAACACTTCATAACTCATAAAAGACCACAAGTTTAGTGTCAACTAAACCAAGTTCATTTGTATCCCTTTAAGCCATAAAACCTCCTTTAAAGCTTTTGTTAGTCACATATCTAGCTATTATTTTTGAAGTCAAGCAAAAATTAAAACACAACACTAAAAATATCTAGATAATACCTTAATAGCAGAGGGAAAAATTGTATTTCAACTAACTCACACACAAAACAACAACAAAAGTTACAAATTTATACACCTAACCTGACGAGGAAACAATTGTATAAAAAAATCACCATCGTTGGCTCTTAACAATTTGATTGACTGACAAATACTAGATGTTTGATTTATTTCAACTAGATCAACAACCAAAAAAAAAAAAAAAAAAAGATTAACTAACTCTTCAACTCTATTGTGACAAAAAGAAAAATAACCCTCAAGCCTTTATCTAAACAAGAAGACTCGAGAGAAGAAAAGCATATTGAAGAAACTTGAATCTGTTGCCTTGAGACACCTACTACTACTGCATTAACTCTTTTTTTATTGCTTGTTCAAAAATGACCATGTTTTTCTCCTTAACACTTAACATCTTCTCCTAATTTTGTTTGATTTCACCATCTACTGTTAATACAACAACACAAAACACATGTCATTCTTCACATTCTTTTTCAAGCACAAAGTAAACAGTTTTTGCTTGACTAGAAGAATGACACAACATAATCCACAAGAAAAAAAAACTGATAAACACAACTATAAAAATAATGATCACCATAAACTTTCCTCCCTGTAACACTCAAGGTTAGAAATGTCTTTTAAGATGATAATATGGGGTTAGATTTGAGAATTTAGAAGAAATGAGAGTTAAGAAATTTCAGGGGTGAAATAGATATTTTTTCTGAGTTAGATGACTTGTGCATGAATCCATGCACGATTGTATAGCATGAGGCGCATGACTATGCATGTTCTGTGAGTTAGTCGTCATACTTTAAATTGATCTTATCTCATTTTCCATCTTATTTTCACCTAAGGTTTATTTTAATTATAGAGATCCCTAACCCTAGAAGAAAAGAGCAATATCCAAAGGTTCCCAATCAAGCTAAAGAGTGAGATTTTCTTTGAGAGAGAAGTAAGGTTGACTATGACTAGATGTAGGTGTTTTCTTGCCTTTTTCCCTCTTATCCTTGATGTGTATGATGCTTGTTTTGGTTGAGTTAGGGTTGATCTTAGTATGTTTGTGATTTTCCTTACATGCTTGATGATATAGACTTGATGATGATGATGATTATGCATATATGAAGAACATGTATGTTGATAGGTATGTATATATATGATTTTGAGATGATTGAATGTGATTATTGGTGTTATGAGTGGATTAAACATGGGTTTATGAAGTGCTTTGAGTATGGAAACTGATTGATAATGTTTGATTTGTATTTGGTATGAAATTGGATGGGAATAAGCACGATCAACTTGAACCACACTGAAGCAGAGTGAGACGTACGCCCGTAACGCACGCCTGTGGAATTCATGTTTTGCATGGTCACGGTCGTGTTCACGATCTCGTGCATGACCAGATTATTCGAGGTTACGATCGTACATATTGAGTCATGGCCATGAATGTGCATGAAATGAGAAAATAAGATAATATTATAGAAACTAGCATGTTCAAGATGCACGACTAGCACACGACCTGTGTAAGCTTATGCACGCCCGTGCATCTAGTCACGGATGCCCGTGCGTCAGATGAAAATGAGAAATAAAGCTTGAAACAAGTATAATGCACATTAAATCCAATATAATTGATATTACTCAATAGAAGAAAACAAGATAAGTATACATGATGCATTATAAGCATGACATGACATGACATGACATGACATGCTATATAGTGTTTTAAAAAAGGGGTCCAAGGATCTAAATGTAACATCTTCGGGTTAAAAATTTTTTTTAGATTACTAATCTAGGGTTAGAATGAGAATTGATAAGAATACTAGGGTTGTGAGAGAGTTCAAAAGTGAAATAGATGTTTTCTTAGAGTTAGGTGGCATTTGCATTGATCCTGTTGAGAGGAGTTTTATACATGTAGCATCCTAGATCCAGAAAAGCCCTTAGGGAAAGAGTTTTGGGGTTAGAAATGAGATTCAGAGAGAGATTGGGAGTCTAGTAGAGTTCAGGGGTGAGTTAGTAAGTTTTCGGAGCCGTGTGGCTTTCGTAGGAATCCTTTCGGAAGGATTCGATCAGGCAAGTGAGCGGGAAATAAGTAATACTTATTTTCCCTTGAGCACGCCCGTGCACCATTGATGCACGACCATGCGTGGCATAGTATATAAGTGAGAGCCGAGAGTTTTAGCTTCTTTTTCTCACCCGCTTTCATTTCAGCCAGAATTCTCTCTTTCATTTCAGCAGCTCCTATCATTAGAGAGGAGAACCAGCAGCAAGTAGCTCCCGATCAAGCTAGAAAGCATAGAGATTAGTATGGAAAATAGTTTTCAGAAGCAATGGCGCGAGGTAAGTGTTCTCTTACCTTTTCCTTGCGTTTCCCAGCTTGTTTTGTGAGTTTTGCTGCCATGGATGAGTTAAATGCATGTGGATGAATTTTTGAAATGCTTATATGGCTTTGCATGTTGATTATGATGAAGAATTCCACCCTTGAAGCATGCATGTGTTGTGTGTGTGCTTTAGTGAGAGAATTAAGAAGCTTCCATGGTAGATTTCATGTGGCTTGATGCATGTGATTATTGATGCTTGAATTGTGTTATGTGAAGTGCTGGAAATGCATATATGAAGTGATTTTAAGATTGAATGTGAATTGGTATGCGTTTAAGGCAAGTTTCCAGGCAGTGCTTTGTTAAAGAACCAGACGCACGACCGTACGCCTGCATGGCACGACCGTGAGTCTTTGTTTTTCCAGATGCACGCCCGTGTGCACGCCCTGTGCACGACCAGAGAATGCCCATGCATGCCCGTGTGTTCGCATACGCACGCCCATGCATGCGTTTCCAGTGAAATTCCCAGAAAATTCCAGTAGCTTGCACGGTCAGGCGCACGACCAGAGCACGACCCCGTGCGTCCAGGCTCACGCCCGTGTACCTTTCCTGCACGCCCGTGCACCTGCAGATTTTCAGAAAAAGAATTAAAAATGAGAAATTAAGCATGCGAATTCAAAATAACGGTTAAATGGCTTCAGATAAGCATCAGATGAGCATGTATTCAGATAATAAGCTGCATATGCATATCATGGCATGACATGTAGCTTCAGAGATGATCAAGGGATTCAGATTCAATAGTTTTCAGTATTCAGAACCTGATATACGGATAAGAGTATGGGTGAATACGAGGGGGCATCTGTGGGATTCAGCCTTCTGACACCCGTCAGAACGCTCAACAGTATTTCAGATTCAGTTTCTGACACCAGTCAGAATACTCAACAACATTTCAGTTTTACCATCTGGCACCAGTCAGATTGGGCAGTAGTAAATTCAGATTCAGCTTTCTAGCCAGTAGCTAGACTGTTCAGCCCACATGGTCAGGATGTCGAATCCCTGTATTCCACCAAGTCTGATCAGCACAGCAGGTACCTTCGGGTACAGAGAGGTATTCAGATGCATGCATCCAGTATTTTCAGTTAGCATGACATGACATACACATCATGACATGTATAAATATGATATTAGTAAACGAATGTGATTCAAATATTCAGTAATCAGTTTCCAGATTTTCAGCAAGTACATAGATGTATGAATAGGGCCGAGGCCTAGGTATGTGTTTGATTATTGTGATTGCCTGTGCTTGCTTGGGTATTGAGGGAAGTAAGGAGCGCTTACTGGGTGATCTTTATCACTCATCCCCCTCCTTCTTCCATCCTTTTCAGGTGGTTCGTGCTGTTTCCGAGGAGCAGATGGTACGAGGCTGACGGAGAGGGCCCACACCGCGATCTTAGTTGTACAGTTTTCAGTTTAGACCTGTGTGGTCATTTTGTATATGCTTTTGTACTCAGATGTAAACGAACAGTATATGTATGTATGTATATGAAAAGGTCATTGGGCCCATCGTACAGAACAGTTTATATGTTTTAGTGATGTATATTCAGTAAAGCTTCTGCATGTGTACAGTTGTATAGTTCCAGAGTTTTATTATTTTCGTAGGATTCTCGTCGTGGGTACCTAGGTTTTCAGTTTATTAATAAAAGCTCCCCGTAGTATTCAGCAGCAGGGGTACTCGTGACGGTGGGTCCTATAATACAAGCACGAGAAAATGACATTAGTGTAGTTTTCCAGTCATGCACGATCGTGTATGTTGAGGTGCATGCCCGTATGTGCGATCAAAATTAGTCGCCCTAGTTTTAAGTTGAGTTTATCTCATTTCCAACCACTTTCACCTAAAGTTTTCCTTTGATTTCCAGTGACCAGTAACCCTAAAAGAGAATAGCAGCATCTAGGACCTTCCAAGCAAGCTAGAGAGTGAGATTTGCTTTGAGAGAGAAAGCTTACTTGTCATGGCTAAAGGTATGTGTTTCTTACCTCTTTCTCTCTCTTCTTTTGTGTGATGTGTTTGTCATGCATGAGTATGAGCTTGATTCTAACATGCTTATGATGTTTCCTTACATGTTTGATGATTTTGAGATGATGATGATGATGATGATGATGATTATACATGTATGATTGATGAGTATGTGATATGTATATGTGTATATGCCTTGAGATGATTTGGATGATTGAGTATGAGGATTTATATTATTGGTAGTAAAAACATGTGGTTATGAGGTGTTTTAAGTGCTGAAATTGACTGATGATAGTTGTAGCATCCTAGGATTAGAAATTTCCTTTTAGGCTAGAATTTGGGGTTAAATGTGAGAAATAGTAATAAATTGGGAGTTAGAAGAGTTTAAGGGTGAGATAGTAAGTTTTCAGAACTAGTATGACCTGCATATGATTCTCCTTGGGAGGTTTCTTTCATGCGAAGCGTGGGAAATGAAGTTTCTTCATTTTTCCTTATGCACAACCGTACGTCCTAGGGTGCACTCCCGTGCTTGCTTATAAGAAGAGAGAGATAATGGCTTTTAAACTTTTCTCACTCGTTCTTATCCATTTTCACCTAAGTTTCCATCTTATTTTCAAAGAATCCTAATCTTAGGGGTGATATTTAGCAGCCAGTAGCTCCCAATCCAGCAAGAGAATAAAGGATTTAGCTAGAAAGAGAACCAAAACAGCTATGACAAGAAGTAAGTATTTCCTTGCCTCTTCCTTTAGTTTCCCAGCATGAGTTTGATGCTTGATGATGTGTGTTGTATTTTCGGCATGCTTTGTGATTTGTATGGTGTGATTACATGTTGATATGATGAAAAGAAAAGACTTATGATGGTAATTTCCACCCATGAATAGGCTTGGTGTGTGTATGTATGTGGATATGTATTTGGATGGTTGCTTTGATGTTTAATCTTGAAGTTATGAGTTATAGATAAAATTGAAGTGTGTTTGTGTGTTGCTTGATGTGTTAGAAATGTATGAAACTGTTTAATTGCAGATATGTTGAATCTTAGATGAGATTTTGTAAGTTTTAGGCATGGTTTGTCGAAACAGAGCAGGACATACGCTCGTGCATCCGTAAACACATGCTCATGTGCCATTGCATTTGCAGGGTCATGCCCGTGTGCACGATTTGTGTACGACTGGAATGTGTAAGAGGTACAATCATGTGCCTAAGGGTCACAACCATGTACTAGCATTTTAAGAGAAATAAAATAGACATTCTAGAGCCTAGCATGACTAGGCTGCACGTTTGGCACACGACCCATTCACCATTATACACGACTGTGTGTCCCATCATGCATGCCCGTGCTTAAGCATAATTTTAGACAAATGAAGTAAATTGAAATATTAAGCATGGAAAACTTTTCTAATGGTCATATAACCTTATAAGAAGATAAAATAAGAAGAGATAAGATATTATCAACATATCATAGCATGACATGCCACAGTAGATTCAAGAAGAGGGACTAAAGGGTCCACGTGCATTAGTTTTAATGTTCAAAATCTGATATCTGGGTCAGTAATTATGGTGAACTCTTGGAGACATCTGTGAGATTTTAGGTTTCTGACTACGACCAGATTGGTTTATTTTTTGCTTATTGGTCTAAGGACTGGAATGTTATATATTTCAGTTTTCTAGTATTTCACTAGTCTGTTTCAGCCTACATGGTCAAGATGTCGAATCATTGTGTTCATCAGCTTGACTAGTACAACAGGTATCTTCGGATACATAGAGTTTTAGATATACTTGTTCAACATATTGTTTTTCAGAAAATTGGCCCAAGGGTCCATAGCATGATTTACATGACTTTATATCATCTTATTCATTCTAAAGCATGAATTACTATTCTAGATCATAACAAGTGAGATTCAGGGTAATAAATAAAGAAAACATAAACGGTTGAGGTATGCATTTGGCTTAGTAGCATGTTTGGGTTGTAGGAAGTAGGAAATGTTTACTGGGTGATTTTATCATTCACTTTTTTCCTTTCTTCATTTCTTGTAGGTATGTAATGGATGCTGGTGAGACGCGGGTGGACCATGGTTAATAGGAGGAGGCTCTAATTTGTTTTCAAAATGCCTGGTGGGGTTTGTTATGTGCATGCAGGTTTTTCAAAAAAGTTTTACACCATCGCATGTACATGTCTACATACTTTACACATGAATATACGTATGTGTCTATAAGAATAGTTTAATATAAGTCTCTTTGAAACCTACCATTGTGTTATTAAATGTTTTCCAGCTTCTGCGTGCATGTTTAGTTTTATAGTAACTTTTTTGTAGGATTCTTACCATGTATATCAATTTTTGGTATTATATTATTGTTAAATAATTAAATAAGCTTAAGAACGGGTAACAATGATATATATGGTAGTGGGTCCTACAATAAGTAATTTACATTTGGTATGCTAATTGGATGGGAACAAGCGTATTTAGCCATGACCATGCTAAAGTAGAGTAGATGCACGACTGTGCACTCGTAGCGCACGCTTATGCATATGGTGCTTTGTATGGTCATGATTGTGTTCACGATTATGTGCACAACCGAATAATACAAAGTCGCGATCGTGCATATTCATATCATAGTCGTGCATACACAGAAAAAGAGAAAACAAAGAGAAATCACAAAACCTAGCATGACTTTCATGCACGATAGGTACACGACTTGTGCACTTAGATACGTACGCCCGTGCGTCAGGCAGAAATGAGATATAAAGCAGAAAATAAGCATAATGCGTAGTAAAAACCATATAATTGGTATAAATCAGTGAAATGAAATCAGATAAGCATACATAATGCATCATGTGCACATCATGACATGACATGTCATACAGTGTTTTTAGAAAGGGATCCACAGATCCAAATACATGTTTTCAATAAAAAAACATGATGATTCAGACATCGATTTTAGGGGTGAATACGAGAGGGCGCCTGTGAGTTTTAGCACACCCGATATGGGAGTCAACATCAAGGTCTATGACCATACTAGCCACTATATATAGACATATACTGATGTGCTCAGTTAACAACCTAGGATGGTATGATCAGCTATAGTATGATGCACTTAGATTCAGATATCAATATTCAGATTTCAGATTCAGTGGTAGCACGTATCTTAGACAGTTTCTAGCACATGTTTACATAGGAAACTCATATGGTTAGGGTGTCGAATCCTTGTATTCATCAGTTTGTACATCATATTAGGTATTTTCAAAGACACAATTTTCAAACACAAATTTTCAGTATTTCAGTAACTTTTACATCAAGCTTTTCAGATAATTTTAAGATCTTCAGATCCAATAGTAATTTTTCAATAAACAGTTTTCAGACAGCTATTTTCAGTAAACAGGCTAAGGCGTAGACATTATTTCAGCATATTTCATAGCATTTTATTTTCACATTACATCCATAGTAGAGTATGATTAAATTATTGTTAATTAGTGAGAAATAGTAAAATAGTGAACATTCAGATGTATGAAAATCCTATAATGATACGAAAATCATGTAATAATACGTGAATCACAGAATATGAACACCATAACAAAATATGTATATCAGAATAGCACGTGAGAACTAGTTTGGTTTCTCTCCAGTATGTATTTGTGTTTTTAGCATTCAATTATAGTAAGAATCCTCAGAGGAGGATTGGTTTAGGGTCAGAGATGGAAAACACTTATTGGGTGAATATATCACTCACTCCCTACTTTCTTTTCTCTTGCAAGTCAGTATCATGGGGGCTGAGAAGAGGAGATAGCTACTGACTGGGATCCAGTTCTAGTTTTCAATTTTGTAACATGCTTATGGTTTGCATGCCTTTGAGGTTTGTATATGTATATGAATGCACAGTGATTGCGTATGTATGAACGCACACATATCTTGTATATATTTTTCAGTATATAAAGTTTTTGGGCCATATTAATTTATATATTTACCACATGATTTCTCGCTATAACATTTCAGCTCAATTTTAGGTATTTCTGTTATGTATTATTAGAAATGTTAGTTATTTTGATTAAAATTATATTATTAATTTATATAAAAGTATAAACAGTAATATACAACAGGAGTTGTAGCATCCCAAGATTAGAATTGCTCTTTGGGGTAGAATTTTGGGATTAGATGTGACATTTAGAAATAGATTGAGAGTTAGAAGAGTTTAGGGGTGAGATAGTATGTTTCCTAAGCCTGTGTGGCTTACGCATGATTCCCTTTGGAAGGTTTCTATCATGCGTAGCGCGGGAAATGAAGAGTTTTCATTTTCCCTTGTGCACTCCCGTGCACTTTGCCCTGCACGCCCGTGCTGGTGAGTTAGAGGAGAGAGACGAGAGTTTTAAGTGCTTTCTCACCCAGCTTATCCCATTTTCCAACTAAGTTTCCATTTTTTTTCAGTGACTCTCAGCCCTAGAATAGATTTCTAGTAGCCAGTAGCTCCTAATCCAGCTAAAGAAGGAAGATATTAGCTTGATAGAGTTTTTCAGCAGCCATGGCAAGAGGTAAGTGCTTCCTTACTTCTTCCTTGCGTTTCCCAACTTGTGTTTGATGATTGATAATGCTTGGATGTGTTCCTAGCATGCTTATGAGATATATGATGTGTTTATGTGTTGAAATGATGATGAGAAATTACTTGAGATGATGATTTCCACCTATGAACCATGCTTGCTTATGCTTATGTGTGTGTATGTGAGAGAAAGGATAATTTTCATGGTGGATTAAGTTGTAGTTGGTGATAGATGAAATTGAAGTGTGTTGTATGCTTACTGAAGTACTAGAAATGTGTACTTTCAGTTAATTTCAGATTGGGTGAGGATTTGTGTGGATTCCTATAAGTTTCAAGAGGTTGTGGTCGATGTAGACCAAGACACACGCCTGTGTGCCCACAGGTGCATGCCCGTGTGCCTTCGCTTTTGCAGGGACACGCCTGTGTGCACGAAGTGTGCATAACCTGTTTGTAGATGACATACCCGCATGTCCTGAGGGACACAACCGTGTGCTTGATTTTCTAATAATCTGTATAGTTTTCTCGAAAAGCAAGCACGACTGGCTGCACGACCTCATGCATTTATGCACACGCCCGTGTGCCTTTGCCATGCATGCTCCTGTGTATTCCTTGCACGCCCGTGTGCCTTGCCTACACGCCTGTGTAGCAGCATAATTTTCCAAAAATTGGTTAAAATGATATATAAAGATAAAATGAAATAATTATTGCTGCTTAAACATTACATATTATGACATGCCAAGACATCAGCATGAAAAGGATTAAGGGATTCGAATTCATTAGTCATTCAGCATTCAGAATCTGATATCTGGGTTAGAGTTTTGGGTAAACTCAAGGGGACATCTGTGAGATTTCAATCTTCTGACTACTGTTAGATCGTCCAGCTCAACATATTCAGCTTTCTAGCTTATCGCTAGACTATTCAGCCCACAGGGCCAAGATGTTGAATTTCTGTGTTCATCAGCCTGATCAGCATAACAGGTATCTTCGAATACGTATAGATTCAAATGCATGCATATTCAGTAATTATATTCAACATGACATGATATACATTTCATGACATGAACTAATAATGCAATCCAGAAAACAGATAAAGCAATAATCAGTTTAAGCGATATCCAGATTTAGCAAGCGATTAGATGAATGTTAGGGCCAAGACCATGTATGTGTTATGTGTGATTGCTTGCTTGGGTTGAGGGAAGTAAGGATTACTTACTGGGTGATCTTTATCACTCATTCCTTTCCTTATTTCTTTCTTTTCAAGTTTGTTTGCTGCTGGCGAAGAGCGGGTGGACCATGGTTGATCGAAGAGGGACTCCACATAGTTTTCAGTTTCAGTATGGCCTGTTGGGTCTTGTATTGTAAATTTTGTATATACTCAGTGTATATATGTACAGAAGCAGTTTATATATGAAAATGTATTTTGGGGCCACCATTGTACATTGTATTTTCAATTTCAGCTTCTGTACGCGTATGTAATCAGTTGTAGTAGCAGTTTCTTTTCGTAAGTCGTGTATACCGAATTTTCAAATTATTAATAAAAGATAAAGATATTATGCGGCAACAACGGTATGCGTGGCGACGGGTCTTACATGAGTGTTTACACTAAATGCATGTTTTAAAATAGAAAGACGATATTTCAGACATCTTTTTAAGGATGAATATGAGGGACACCTGTGAGTTTCAGCACACCAAGTTACGAGAACCAGCATCAAGGTCTATGACCATACTAACCATTATATATAGGCATATACTGGTGTGCATTTAGCTAACAACTAAAGATTTGATGATTAGATGATTAGTGATAAGTATTCTATGCACAGTTCAGATTTAGTTTACAGATTCAGAGGCGGCACGTGTATTAGACAGTTTTTATCACGTGTCAGCATAGGAAACTTACATAGCCAAAGTACCAAATCCCTGTATTCATTAGTTTGCACAACATAACAGGTATCTTCAGATACACAAAGATTTTAGATACAACAGTATTTTCAGTAAATCAGTTTTCAAAAAGATATTTTCAGTAAATTAGCCCAAGGGCCCAGATATACTTTTCAACATCAGTAGACATTTTTTAGCATACTTCATATCATGTTATATATAGCATGAACTGAAGTAGAACATAAAAAGTATGAGACATATTTGTATATATCAATAATATGATAAAGAAACTATTAGACAGGCGAAAGATTAGCAAATTCACTCAGAATGTATTATATCCATGTAGTGAAACATGAACAATAGAATCAACGGAATACGAATTTCAGAACAACATATCATATAACCAGTTTGTCATGTTTGTAGTGATATTTTTAGAGAAGGATTGTTATGAGGTCAGAGATAAGAAATGCTTATTGGTTGAATTTATCACTCACTCTCTACTTTTCTTTCTCTTGCAAGTTAGTTTCGTAGAAGCTGAGAGGAGGAGATGATTGCAAGTTAGGATCCAATTTTGAGTTTTTGTAGCATGCTTATGGTTTGCAGACTTATACTGTTTTATATTTGCATATAGATGCATAGTATAGGTACATATGTACCAACAAGACTATTCTGTATGAATTTTTCAGTATATAAAAGTTATTTTTAGGCTTTTTACTTATGTACACCACGTGATTTTCCGTTGCTATATTTCAACTCAGTATTTAAGTGTTTCTATTGTATATTATTAAAAAGATTAATTATTTTATTTAACTACATATTATTAATAGTTTATATTAAAAGCATAGTAATATACAACAAATATGCCTACACTCCTTGAAATTACAACCGATTTATTTTCAATAAAACAATGCCACTATCTAACTCCTTAAAAAAAAACTCCATATAATATTCTTCTTTTTAAAAATAAGACCAGTTATTGTCTAACTCTTTAAAAAAAATAAAATTGATCTCCACATAATGTTTTAATATTCACTCTCCTACTTCACTTCAGTACCACCTTCATCATCATGTTTTATACATAACCCCAATTTGTCTATCAATTCTACAAACCTTGCAATTGATAATGGTTTTGTAAATATGTTTGCTATTTGGTATTTAGTAGGAACATACTGAACTACTAAAAAATTTGCTGTAACTTGTCCTTAAATATAATGAACATCAATCTCTAATTGCTTTGTTCTACTATGTAGAACTAAATTTGAGGCTAACAACCCAACTCCTTGATTGTCACACCACACCACTACTCTACTTAAACAAGTGATATGTATCTACTTTAGTAAACTGTTCAACCATACTACTTTAGTTGCAACCTGACCCAAAGACCTATACTCTATTTTAGTAGTTGACAAAGCTACCATTTTCTACTTCTTAGAACCACATTAAATTAGATTCTTCCTAAAATACATACAAAAACCACTAGTAAACTTCTTATCATTTAAATGGCCTACCTAATCAGCATCCACATATGTTTTAATTGTCAAAATAGGTTTGAACATTATCCTATACTCTAGTGTTCTCTTAATATACCTTAACACCTTTTTGCAAGCTTACTATTATAGTTGTGTAGGAACTTTTAAAAACTGACTCAACTTGTTGACAGTAAATGCCAAATCAAGTCTTGTCAGTGTTAAGTACTGTAATGCTTCTACCGTACTCCTAAAAAAGGTTGGATCACTGAACAACTCACTGTCTTCTGTATACAACTTGGTACCTACTATAAATAATGTAGACCAAGAATGTGCTTTTACTATTCTAATTTTGGCAAGTAAATCACTTGTATACTTTGTTTGGCTCAAATATAAACCTTTACCACTTTTGTATGCTTCTATTCCTAGAAAATAGCTTAGACTACCCAGTTTCGTTAAAGAAAACTCTTTATTTAACTCATTCACTAAATCTTCTATATACTATGAATGTGTTCCAGTTAGCAAAATATCATCTATGTAAACTCTAACATATACTACCACCTTCTCATTCTTTAACACAAAAAAAATTGTATCAGACATTGAATTTATGAATCTTTTTTCAAAAGTGTAGTCTTTAATTTTTTATACTAGGCCCTAGGTGCTTGCTTTAAACCATATAATATTTTGACCAACTTACAAACATGAGTATACTTTTCCTTATCGATAAAGCCTTGTGGTTAAGTCATATATACCACTTCCTTTAAATTCCCATTTAGAAATGCATTATATTCCAGTTTTGTGACATTGCCATTGACAAGATAACCTTTATAGTAACATGTTTTACCATATGACTAAAAGTTTCTAAATAGTCTATCCCTAGATTTTGTTAAAACCTTTTTGCTACCAACCTAGTTATAAATTTCTGTAATAATCCATCAACATTAACTTTTGTTTTAGACACCTATTTATACCCCACTACATTCATATCCTTATTCACTGACACTAACTCCCAAGTTTTATTTCTTTGAAGAGCTTCAAATTCAACTTTTGTAGCTTTAACCCATTGTGACTTATTTAAAGCTTTTTCTACTGTCTTTGACTATCTCAATTCTAACTCATTCAAGTTACTTATAAACACCCTTAGTATTGGTAAAGAGCCTGTTTAAACCTTGTTATCATTGGATGTCCTTATCTTTCTACCTTGGAATTTCTTCCTTTCAAAACCTAATTTTCCTATACACTTGGTAACACATTTTCTGCTTCAATTGTTTTCCCTGAATCATAAGAATTCATGACTTTGAAAGAATTTGCAGCCAATTCTTTCAACTCCTTATAATCACCAGCTAACTACTTAAATATTTCTTGTACACCAAAATTTCTATCTGTGGATTCTAAAATAGAGCCAAACTTATCAGATTGATTTGATAAATGACATAGATTTTGATTTGGACTCTTAGATTGGCCATCAGTTTTAAATAGACTCAACTCTTGTTTTTCAGACAAATCCCCTGACTTAGATAGAAAAACACTCCTTGAGGTAACCCAAGTTACTTTTTTATTGTGACTCATGACATTTTTGAGTTTTTGAAACTGGGAATCTATCTTATATGGAAATTTAGACTGATTGAAATTTACACTGGCAGTAATGAACAAGTTTCTTGAGGAATTTAAATATAGATACCCTTTGTGGACCAGATTATACCCAACAAATACACACTTTTGAGTATGAAAGGAAAACTTGTGCTTATTATATGGTCTCAAATAAAGGTAACAGACACATCCAAACACTTTCAATGAAGAATAATCTGGTGTTTTATTGAATAAAATTTGAAATGGGGACTGATTGTTCAACACTACAGTAGGCAGCTTATTTATCACAAAAACAATATTTTGAAAAGCTAACCACCACTGATTTAGTGACATTTTAGCTTGTGACAGAAGCACTAACCCAATTTTTACAATATGCCTATGCTTTCTCTCTTCTCTCTCATTTTGCTAATGAGTATGAGGACAAGATGTTTAAAAACAACACCTCGACCATTTAGATAAGACATTAGACTCTTGTACTCTCATCCCTAATCACCCTAAAATACCTTAATTTTGTTCTCAAATTGCAATTCTACTAGTTTATGAAACTAAATAAACACATCTCTCACATTTGACTTCTGTTTCAAAGGAAACACTCAAGTGAATCTAGAAAAATCATCAACAAAATGAACATAATATTTATACCCTTCTTTTGAGACCTTTGGTGGTTCTTACCAAACTGACAATCAAGACAGAAGAACTCATCATTCATTTTTGTTCCAAACTCTCCAATCTCTCTAAGTACTTGTTTACCAAGGTGACCAAGTCTGCTATGCCATACCTTAAAGCTTACGGTATTTGTTTGATAAACACATCCATTTGACTCTTAAATTATAGGTTGTGAGCAAGTATTTTGATTCACTCCATAACTCTCATGCTGAATCATATCACAAGTCTAATATAACAATTAATATAAACTATTTTTAAGTACACCCTCAAGCAAGATTTTTTGTGTAGCTTTATCTTTTATTAAATATTTTTCTGTACTAAATTCTATTATCGCATCATTATCTCTTGTTCATTTCGATATACTTAACAAATTCTTTATAATAGCAAGAACACAAAGAATATGCTTTAACAGAACAGACTTCAAATTGAATTTAGAAGGAAAAGAAGTGAAATTGCAAGACAATCCTCACTGCCAACTTGCAACTGTGTGAAATAACGTGCAGAGATTGACACAAAAATTTAGCGGTTTTTTTCCCTCACCCACGTGTCTTATCAAAATGCAGCCGTGTCATATATTATGAAAGAAAGGGCCTATGGAGTTTCGAACGCTTCCCTAATTAAATTAGTGCTCACCAGTTGTCGATAAATAATTGGTCCATCTTTAAACAATTTTAATTTATTTATGCCACCTTCTACAAAAAATGTTAATTATCGGATCCTTACAAATTTGAGCAAATCATTTTTTAACTTCAAAACGAAATAAAAAAATAAAATTTTGATACAAATAATTACATTTATATCTTTCGCTCAAACAAAAATCGTCCCATTTAACCACTCGTGGATATTTCGCTTTTAAAAAAGGCCAAAGGACATTTTCCCACGCATAGTTTGAGGCTGAGACAAATTCCCACCCGCTTAAGTTTAAAAGTCTGAAGTCCCACCCATCACCTTTTTTTTATTATATTTTTTATTAAAATTACTAAATTACCCTTTTAAAAATTAAAAATTTATAATAAAAATATAAAATAATTTTTAAATATATAAAAAATTTTAAAAAATTTAGAAATTCAAAAAACCCAGCAGCCACCGCCGCCGGCACCGGCGGCGGTGGCGGCCCATAATAGAACCAGGTGGCCATTTTCGGTCACCTGGTTCTTGGCCTCCTCGTTCGGTGGAGGCGGTCAAATCGACCGCCTCCAATTTCGGAGGAGGTGGCCACATCTGGCCGCCTCCGCCCGAAATAAAGGCCGAAAACGGCCAGTGGGGCCAAGGCCGACCCTTTACGGCCGTTTCAGGCCTTTATTTCGGGAGGAG
>JAJEJH010001143.1:38035-59869 GCA_026122585.1 Anacardium occidentale | reverse complement strand
TATTTAATTCGGCTCGAATATTTCTCTAGACACAATATGAGCCCAAGTCTAGTTCTCAAGCTATTATCCTGAGAAGATGAGCTTATAGAGATTTTATAAGCACTAAAGTTTGAACTTAAACATACATACTAAATTTGTTTTTTATTCATGAGTTTCAAGTCTCAATTAGTTACTTAAAAAATCTCGTACAAGAGTATTTTATGTTATCATTGTTAGAGAATATTCAGTTAGATCAAAATGAGGTGTCTATGTTATCCTTTTCGTTTTTGAATTTATATTCTCAAGTTTTTTGCCAATTAGCTGTGGCCTCCCTTTCACCGTTTATCTTAGCCTCCATCACAGATATATTATGCTCTGATACCATGTTTGATAGATAACTGTACTCAAAAACCTTCCTTAACTTCTGCTTTGAATCACTTCGTGGACTTCTCCTTCTAACAACCTGCTTTAGCTCAATAGTCACAACACACACCTCATACAAACAGTATGCACATATAGATGGTTGAATAATCCTAACTGATATTAATGAAAATCCAGATTACACGTCTTAAGATCACTCTTACAAGTGATTATTGGAACTAAACAAGTTGCATGGCATTCAAAAGGCCAACACACTCCTCAATTCTTTTACTCAAATATTCTTTGATTCATTTCATTCATCTTCTCAATACTTTATTCACAACATATCTACCATCTCCCTCTCATCAATTGTCACGTTTCCCTGCTCTTTTGGTCCTGCCCCTAAGAGTGAGCCATCTGTACCAACCCTTTTATTGCCACCTGCAGCCTCCAAAAGTTTGCAATTTCCTTCCTTCGACCCAAGCCCTCTCTTGTTCTAGCCTTCTCCTGTTATAAGCTAGATACACATTGATCCTAACAAAATAGGTAACAAGTTAACTAAAAATAGAAAACTCTATAATTCACTAAGCTACAACACACTAGCACAGTTACAAAAATTAGCTAAATATTTGGTTAGATTAATGACACCAGATTTTTTAATGCAATGGCTCGCATAGAACTAACATTTCATGTTAATTCATTAGCATAAATATAGAACTACAAAGACAAGGAATAAACCAATTGAGGAAATTCATTCTAAGGAACTTTTCAAGGTGTAGAGCATTTCACAGTATCATATTGTGAAATTAAATATTCAACTACTGTGTCTCTATCAATGATGTTAGCAAAAATATATCAATCACAAGAAATTAGATAAGGGTGTGATGATGTATTTATACAGGAAGTTTAGGAAAGTCTAAGAAAGAAAAACTTGTTTTTGGTATTATTGCCAAAAATTGGACATACCACATATGTTAAATCTTGGGTCTTTTTCAAGTCTTTATTTTGATGCATGGAAAAAACAAGAGAAACGAATGCAGAAGTTTTCTCATCTGGTAAGAAATTGCCCTACCACTGATTGTATTCATAATTCATAGCTTCATCTTTAAAATAATTTTTTTTAATTACCAGTTATATTTGTTTTTCCCTTTTGACATTAATTAGGAAGGACGGGATCTGCAGCAACCGAATTAAAAAATAATTAGCATCTAGTTGATGTGAAAGGATAAACAAAAATATAAATTGAAATTGATCTAAAACTTGTCTCTGATATTTGACCTTGGACAGAAATGCCTTTGCAAGTTCCAATAAATCAATGTAAGGAAACTTTTGCAGTGAGCAGGCGCAAACTTACCTTTTTATTTTGACAAGACAATTTCACCAAATAGATAGTTTCATAAGTCAGACATTCATTCAAGTATGCAAATAATTCATATTACCTTATAAATGCAAAACACACAATAAGCAAAATAAGAAAGAATCTCCACCCTTCAAAGCAATTATCAAACAAGTGATGCAAGAATAAAACTTTTCATCTGCTTTCAAAAACATTAATTCACAATTAAGGAAAGCAAAAGCAGAACAATAATGATGGAAACAGAGGGCCTCCACTCTCTCACCTCAACACAGGGAACTTAAGCCGCAATAATGCCTCACAAACCACAATCAAAAGGGCCTTTATTCTCGAGATTCCATTCAAGCTTGATAAGTATCCTTTTCAAAACTCTGAACATTCTGTAAAAATGGAGCACAACACGATGAAAGTTAACCAAACGAAGTGCAGGGAAATGTCATTCTAAATTTCAAAATGATGATCCATCGTCACATGGTAGTAAAAATAGTATATATATCAAGGTTTCCACGACCTTCACGCTATTACTAAATTCAATAATTTTGTTTTTATGGTAGTACTAGTGTACATATCAAGGTTGCTTCCAATGACCTTCACGCTATTACTAAATTCAATAATTTTGTTTTTACAGAGTTATTGACAGCTTCCAAGATAATGTTAATACAAAGAAATAGTTAAGGATAATGTCATGAGGATGCATGGATTTATTCTCAGGAAACAATGATTAAAGGTAAGTATAATTTCTAAACTACATTTATCAAAGATTCAAGAGTTAGGAGAACGAGAAGATACAAAGATAAGTAACTATTAAGTGAATATGTACCACTTTTTACTGTGTAGAAATTGTATAGTAGTATTAAGGTCACCCTCCCAATATCCTGATCTTTCACTCCAACCCTGTTTTACTACTCGTAAACTTGGTGCGCTTGAGACTCCTTCAGAGAAAGTCTTCATATTGTAGCATTCGTAAACAATTAATTTTTCCAAAGCTGGAAATTTGAAGACGTAATTCCCCGAGCAGAAGCTTGTGAGATTTTTTAAATTAACAAGTGACAGCGACTTCAATTTTTCAAATACAATTTCCTCGCCTTTTGTATGCCCCTCACTTGATACTACTTCTGTCATCATTTTACATTGGCTTAACCACATTGTTTCAAGTCGCACCAGACTTTTGGCTGTTGAAGAAGAAACTAAGTTTATCAATCCATCACAATGCCGTACATCTAGAGTTACTAGATTTTCAAAAGTCACTGAAGACGGCACCATACTAATCATATTGTGGCAAAAATTCACATTCAGCATTTCAAGATATTGAAGAATTGAGTCCAAATGAGAGTTTTCTTTCCACATGTACTTCAAATTGAAAAGCCCCCGTAGCTCTAGTTCCTTTATTTGAGTGAGCATGACAACACATTTCTCATCTTTTTCACATGAGAATATCTCTTCATACGAACTCGACTGTAGTACTAGTTTATTGAGATTGTTAAATCCCTGAAGGATTCCAATTGGAATGTTTGGTGATTCATCCTTAATGATCTCAAGAATTTTCATTTTGGAAAACTGATGTTCTGGAAGCTGATCTTGCCATAAAAGTGCGACATCTTTTCCACTTAATGTCAATTCCTCTGACTTGAAGTTAACCTGATGATCGATCAAATAAATTGTATAGAACTTAATGTTTTATTCAACAATTCTGGCACTACTTTTTTTAACAGGAAGCAAGGAAAAAAAAAAATTGGAATGTAGACAACTAATATGTCATCCTAATATCAATTGCAATTGTAAACTAAATGCATACCTCTTCTTCATGCATTAATTGTATAGTTGCGTTTAGGTCACCCTCCCATCTGTATATGTCTTCATCTTCACCCCCATCATATTGTATAACTTCCTGTAAATTTGGTGCGATTAAGTTTCCCTCGGAGAAAGTCTTCATCTGAGGACAATCAGTCACATTCAATTCTTTCAGAGATGGGAATTTCAATGCGTAATTCCCAGAGTAGAAGCAAGTGAGACTTGGTAAACATCCAAGTGACAACAATTGCAGTTTGCCGAAAACAATTTCATCTTCTTCTGCTGCTACATCTGTCTTATTTGATACTATTTCTGTCATCATTAGGCAATCATAAATATTCATTTTTCTCAATTGCGCCAATTCTTTTGCTATTGAAGGTGTGAGTAAGTTTATCAATCCACAGCACGAATCTACGTTCAAAACTGTTAGATTCTCAAAAGATGTCGAGGATGGCAGAACATTTATCATTCCATAACAATGAGAAACTTCTAGAACTTCAAGATTTTGAAGAAGAGAGTCTAGTTCGGAGCCTTTTCTCCAAAGGCATTCTGCATCAGAAAGACTTCTCAACTCTAAACTTTTTATGTGTATCAATGTCTTTGTATGTTTCTCATCCTCTCCGCATTTAAATATCTCTTCATATGAGCAGTAACTGAGTATGAGTTTTTCCAGCTTAACCAATCTCTGAAGGATGCCAACAGGAATATTTGTAGATTTATCCCCTCTGATCTCAATTGTACATCTACAAAAGTTTTCTGGAAACTGATGCAGCAATGTTATCATGTCGTCCGCTCTACTTAGGGTTAATTTCTCGAAATTGAGGATAGTCTGCAAACAAATTAGACAAAATAAAGATGAAGTTGAAGTTCTCAAACAAATTGACACAAAAATGTTGACAAATAATTTTTTTCATGTTACTTTTATTTGTTGAAAAAAAAAAAAAGCACTTACCTTTTCGACCAAGAAGAGGGATTGTTCCTTCCAAATATCATGTTGACCCTCATTATTTTCATCGAAGCTCATTAATTCTGAAGTGAATAATTTTATTTTGTCACAATTACACACCTCCAACTTCTTTAACACTGGCCATTCAGAAGTGTGTACTCCAGGATACAAAGTTGCAAGCTCTGGCAAATTCTCCAGTTTTAGGAAGGTTACTCGGGGAAACACAAATGTCTTGGTTCCTTCTACTCCTTTTGCAATAACCTCCTTCAAAACATTACAATTGCCTATCTCAAGGTGCTCAAGCCGCTCAAAGCCTTTCTCCATAGTAGATGGAAAAACATATTTCAGTTTTTCACAACCGTCCACAATCAAGCGTGTCAAGTTTTGATAGCAAGAAGAAATTGCCGCAAGTGGCATTTCGGAATTAACTGAACGCAGTTCTAAGACCTCCAACTTGGGGGCAACAACCTGCACTCAGATTTTTTTTGTTGTAAAATGATACAAAAAGACATTCCTGAATCTTAGAAATACCAAGTTTATTTATTTTATTCTTTATTCATTTTCAAAAATAAATTCAAAATAATTTATCGAATAAATTTTATCTTTTTCGGACTAGGTATTATATATCTTTCTTAAATTTATACAATTTTGCTTTCCTCGTCTATTTTTAGAAGAAAAGAAATCTTATCATTGATTCATTGCTTAAATACTTATTAGTCTAAAATAATGAAAAACAAAATTATAACTAAAATATCATAAAGAAAGAGGAAAACAACTATCTGTATCACTACTATTTTATTTTTGATATATGACAAAGTAAAAAAGACTTGTACCTTATATTCTGAAGTGAATATGTCTAGTCTACCACAAAAAGACACCTTCAACTCTTTTAACATGGGCCAATTTGAATTGTGTTTAGCATGGCAAAAAGCTCTAAGCTGTGGCAATCCCCTGAGTATCAAAAGGGCTACCCTTGGAAAGATAAATGTAGTAGTTCCCTCTGTTTCTTCTTCGGCAACAATCTCCTTTAATTCATTACAGTAGCTCATCTCAAGGTGTTGAAGCTGCTCAAAGCTTTTGATTATAGATGATGGAAAAACAAATTTTAGTTTTTGACATCCATGCACAGTCAATCTTCTCAAATTTTGATAACAACAAGGGGCTGTTGGAGGTTTATTGTCCCAAATCTTCTCAGAATTAATTGCTCCAAGCACTAAGGCTTCCAAACTAGGGAAAACAACCTGCTCAAAATTTAATGCTTAATTCAATGTTTTGTTAGATGAAGCAAAGAAACAAACTTCAATCAAATCTAGAAATATAATAAATTAGGAAAGGTTATCATAAATCAAACCTTTTTGTTAAAAAATGGCATGATAGTATCAATTTGTTCATCTTCGGAAATGATGTCTTTGGACTGTGAAATCATTGTCAATTCTTTTTGTGTCCTCAGTGATGTTGAAAGTGCATTTGCCTCTGAGTAGAAGCTTGCAATCCTTGGAAGACCAATCAAAGTCAAGAGGCTTAATCGACAAAATTCAATCTTATCAATTACTTCATTCTTGTTGACTTTGTTTTCCCTTTCAACAGCAAAAATCTCATTCAAATTCTTGCAATCTTTCACCTTAATTCCTTGAAGCTGTGGAAGGCTTCTGCTAACATTGGAGAATGAGAAGATATTTTTTAATTTATCACAGCTTTCCACTTCTATAAATTTTAAGTAGTAGAAAGATTTTGCTGAGGGTTGTCCATAACATATCTTTTCCAAGTTGAGCAAGTTGAATAAAATCAGAGACTCTACGAGTGGAAAGACATCATGAGGTATACACTTTGTTGAGTCAACAATGCACAAGATGTTAGGATTATTATGGACCTGGAGATATTTTAATTTCGAAAAACCATTCTTGTCTAATTCACTGAGATCATTCTTGATACCGGGCAATTTGTCTAAGCATAAGAATTCAACGTTCAATAAGAATTGCAACTCCTCCTGCCCGATGATAGAATTAAGATTTAGTTTCAGCGTTCTTAAAGCAACAGGCTCATTTCGCCGATAGCTCTCGACAATCATGCTCTTCCTAGGATCACCTTGTATCAAGAACCCACCAAAAGTAGTAACCCAATTCCCAATTGATATATTGTACCTTTCCAATTCCAACTGTTTGGAGAAGAAGTCTTTTGGCAAAATTTGATCATCTGAAATATCTATTTCTAAAGTTGTCAACCGAGACAAATCCTTCAACTCCTCAAGTATTTCAACCTTCCACAAAATAGGGCATCTGCTCATGTACAATTCTTCTAGTCGAATGAAGCTTGATATAACATTTGGTTCTATAACTTCTAGTTTCCAACAATCACTTAAATCCAACAACCTTAATTGAGTCAATTTACCTATTTCTCTAGTCAACTGCTTAATTTGACAATGCTGCAAGCTAAGAATCTTTAGTTTTCTCAACTCTCCAATGATTGTTATATCTGAAAATCTGCCATCATTCAAACATAACGTTTGAAGATTTCTAAGATGATCAAGAGATGTTGGCAAGGACAATGCGTTCAGGTTGATGAAACTTAAAACTTTGAGGTTTTCCATCCCCATGAAAAAATCTTTAGGGATTTCAAAAGTACCCTTCATCATCATACTGAAAAATTCAAGTTTTGGACAATCCAAACCTTGAGACCAAATCTCACTAATCATATTGCAATCAGTTAGTGAGATTTTAGTGCATTTTTTCAATTGTTCTTTATTTGACCAATCTCTCGTCATATCATTTCGCTCCGTGAGTACGTGATGATCTCTATATGCAATTACTATGGCAACTGAACGAACAACATCATGCATGGAAAACCGTCCACTGGTTGAACCATCAAGCAGCAAACAAGAATCCTTGAGTTCATGGACAAGACTTTCCAGCCTATTTCGTGCTTCTTCCATAGTAAGGTTAGCTCTTTCCAGTATATCTAAACCCATAATGCATTTGAACAAGTCTGAAACAGTAGTATTATTTACCATTAGGCTACAAATTAGCAAAGTTTTCTTGAGCTCGTCACTTCTCAGATAATTGTAACTCAAGGCTATCTTTGAATAGTCTTTCGCTAGCGAGCCTGCAAACTCTGTTGGAGAAGGCCTTCTTAGTTCTTGCAAGGCATCTTTCCATTGAGATTGATGTCTCCTGCTCCTTAATGCTCTTGCTATGGTAGTAATGACAATTGGCAAACCCTTACATTCCTTGCATACATCGTTCGGCAGAGAATTCAGCTTATTTGTTTGATCAACGACATCACCTGCAAAGGGAGCCAGGATTACAGATCAGGAGGCAGAGACATGTATTCTGTATGTGCTTTGAATTTAAAAACAAAACGAGTTTTTTTATGAAACAGTATCTGTGAAATTTTATAAAGCATCTTAAGAACTAAATAATATTAGTTAATAAAATACTTATAAAGAGATGTTAATCTAAACGAATATTTGAAGTTTAATTAGCACAGTTATTACAATTAATTTTTTAATTTCTCAGATTAAATTTACTTTTTATTATTTCACGTAAGTAGAAATTAATCTGAATGAATAAAACTTTTTCCACGGATCTGGAGAAGAAAAGACCACAATATGAAACAATTCTCTGATTACCTGCCATCTTCTTAAACAAGCTCCAAGCTTCTTCGTCCTTTAAAACGCCCATGGAGAAATTTTTCTTAGAATCCATACTCGATAATACGTAAAGATCTCTTGCTGTCAGCAATAATTTACATCCCCCACGGTCATCTCCACAAGGAATTCCGAGAGCCCCCAAATCTAATTGTGCCCATATATTATCTAAAATTACGAGCTTTTTCTTATCATTCTTCAGTCTCTCATACAACTTGCTTGCTCGTTCAGCCTCCTTATCAAATTCCACACCTAACTGATGAGCAAGTTCATCTTGAATCTTTTTAGCATCTGGTTTATCAGATACCTCTACGAAAACCACCTCATCCAAGAGCTGTTTTGTCTTGGCTTCATGACCAACTACTTTGACCAGTGTGGTTTTACCAATGCCTCCCATCCCATAAACCCCAATAATTCCCACCTCAGGATCATCTAATGCCTCCAGCACATCATTGAAAGTTGACTTTCTTGATTCAAATTCCTCATAATCTTTGTTAGTGAGCTGAAAGACTTCAGGAGGGGTACGAAGGGGGATACGAAGGGAAACTTCAGCAAAATTTTCTTTTTCCCGAAGAAGTTTAGTTACAGCGATCCCCTTTTTCCATGCTTTCCTACCTTTTTTGTACCAACTGATCAAGTTGAAACATCGGCTGTTTGATTTCTCTTGAATCAACTTGTCCGTTTCTTCGATGATGGAATCCACATGCCTCTGCCAGTTCTTAACACTCTGTTTGATCTCTTCCACATTTTTTTCAGCAGCAACAACCTTAAGCTCCACCTCCTTTCTTGCATCCTTCAGCTTTCCAGCTTCGTTTTCAAGAGTGTCGAAGTTGCTTTGGTAGTTGTACAAGTACATAAACTGACGGCCAATCGGAGCACTTAAGCACTTTCCAACTTCTAAAACAGCATTCCCAGCAGTTTCTTCCATTCTTTAACTACAAGGAAAGATTTGGTATCAGACTTTATTTGGAGATCAGAAGGAAAAAAAGGAGAAGGAAAAGAGTACTCAGAAATCAGAACAAGAGAGGAACAAAGAGATACAGAACAGATTATAGATGAAAGGCTAAAAGTGTTTTGCTAGTCAACAGGAAGACGGAAAGAAAGCCACATGCCAACAACTTTATGCATTATTAATCAGACATTATGATCTATGATAATTACCAAAGGCCCTACCATGAACATTATGAAAAGACCTAATTTTAAATAGGCCAAAGGACTAATTCCCACCCATAGTTTGAGGTGGGGACAAAGGTCCATTCAACGGTATTGACGGTGATGATTACTGAAAATTTTAAAAAAATTTTAATATATTTTTTAATTTTTTTAAAAATTATTTATATTAAAAAATTATTTTATAATTTTATTATAAATATTTATTTTTTTAAAAATATTTTAATTATTTAAGTATAAAAATTATAAAAAATATTTTCATAGGTGGAAGAATAGGTTTTTGAAACTTGGAGGTTGAGATTTGTTCCCCTCTCAAACTATGAGTGGGAAATAGTCCTTTCGCCTTATATATATATATATATTATTACATTGATGTAATGGAATACAGCTAGATTCTGAAAGAGATGCAGGACAATAATTTAGCAGAGAAGGTCCACCAATGCCTAATATCTTTTTGGCCAAAACCCAAGGTTTCACTCAACTAGAAATTTTTATCCTTTAATTTATAAAAACCTAAACATCCGTCGTTTCATCCGTTTTCATTTAATTCTCTTACCACTATTTATAAAATAATTAAAATATTTTTATTAAAAAAACTATAATAAAATTATAAAATAATATTTAAATATAAATATATTAAAAATTTTAAAAATATTATCAAATTTTAAAAAAATTTAAATTTTATAAAATAAAAAATATAACCATCAATATCGACAATATCGTTGGCAGAAATAGCCATCACTATCGACAATATCGTCAGAGACAGTGACTGCTAATAATTAAATCAAGTGATAAAAAACAACCTCATGGTTTTAGGGATAACCATATTTGACTATTCTAATTGAAAAAAGAGACTAGATCTAACTACAACTATTGTCGAAAACAACTGATTGGGCCAAGACTTACAATTTTTTGTCATTTTCAATTGCTTTTGTAGTGGAGACAGTCATTGTCTCTTCCAAAATAAAAGATAATCAGATCTGATTGTCTTCTCCAAGATAAAAAAAAACCGATTTGACTACCTCTACCAAATAAAAAGGTCAGATCTAGTTATCCTTGAACTCAAATGATTAGAATCGATGGCCATCATCGTAGGCACAAACGGCGGTAGCTACTTTTAATTTTTTTAATTTGTTAAGATTTTTGTATATTTTTAATATATTTCAAAATTTTTATATTTTTTAATTTTATATAATATTTTATATTTTTATAAAATTTATTTTATTATTTTATAAATTTTTATTAATAAAATAATCAAAATATTTTTCTAATTATTTAAATTTAATTATTGATTGTTAAATTTAATTATTAATATTAATAAAAAATAAATGTTTTGATTTTTAAAAATTAAAAGATAAAAATTGCCTTTAAATGAAACTTCAGAGCGAGGGTACCTGTCTTGAGTGAAACTTTGGCTGGGAATATGTCCTTTGGCCACCTGGTATCTTTTTCTTTACTAATTCTCGACTTGCTCCTTCCGATTCGCAACTTGTTCCTGTACCATCTTACAGGAGGCAAAGTCCTTATCTTTTAGGCCGTGAAAAGCAAATCTGGAAGAATATTAACTAATTAAAAACAAAAATGAGATAACTATTAGTACTATTTTCTATTATTTATTAACTAATGATGAGGTGTTAAATTGAAGATAAACGAGCAAAAACTCACTAAAAAATAAACTCATTCAAATCCAAAACTCTAGCCCAAATAAACCTTATCCCAAGTCATTTATTAAAAATAATAATAAAAAAAAATTTTAAAAACCCTGGTCAAAACCCAACCCACCAAAAAAATATAAACAAAAAAAAAATCGAAAGCCCATAAGCGATTTTTCAGGCGGAGGTGACCAGTTTTGACTGTCTCTATTGAACAAAGAGACTAGATCTAACCTCTTCTGAAATTAGATAATCGGAACGACTATTTGGTTCTATTATAGACAATCATAACCGTCGACACAAACGGTAGTGATTGTTTGAATTTTTTAAATTTTAAATACATTTTTAAATTTAAAATAAATTTTAATATTTTTTATTTATATAAAATTTATTTTATTATTTTATAAAATTTTAATCTTAAAAATATAAAAATATTTTTAAATTATTACTGTTTATTATTATATTTAATATTAAATTTGGTTGAAGGATAGAATTTTAGACTTTGAAACTTAGGAGGGTGGGATTCTGTCCCCGCCTCATGGGTTGGGTGGCAATAAGTCCTTTGGCCCTCTGCCTGCGTGTGCATTTTCAGAGGCCGACTACTGCAATCGTTTTTACCCTTGCCATTTGCACGCAGTCTACAGAGACCTATAGAAGAAAAGAAAAAGGAGCTGATTAAGAGGATTTTTTTTTGGCCAGCAATTTTCTTCCAGGACGTGAGCCATTAATCAGATTTTTTTAAGGAAGCTCCGAAACTAAACAAGCCCACGAAAAAAAACCAACCTCGTAGTCTCATAAAATTTTTAGACACCCAATCAACTTCAGTTTAGCACGGGTAGAATTCGGAATCAGCTCCATTTCAGGTATATATGCTCCTGAGAGAACCTTGGTTTATTATTTTGATTTTGGTTTATACGCATTCACGGTTTAATTCTCTCTCTTTGTATCATTTGCTTGAATTGTGTTCGATTCAAACATATAAAATTCCTGCATCAATATGAGATGAATGGCCGGATAGATTGCTTGTCACAATAAATTTGTAAAATATGGTGATATTTGTTAAGAAGGTCTTGTTCACCCAATGCATGCGTTGCACTTCTCGGTTTCTGCATAAACAACATTCATGCACAAGTAAAATGCTACTTCTGATTATTTTAATTTTAATTTTATTTATTTTTTTATATCATCCATTCTAATAATTTGTTTTATAGGATTTAAATTTTCCATAGGCTAATTTAGGTTAAAAAATGTATAGAGGTGTATGTGCAAAGTTTATAATTTTAATTTATTTTCTGTTTTTATTTTATTTTGATATATTTTGTATTTTGGATGAATATATTTATATAACGTGATAATTAAAATAGATCTTAATTAAAATCAATAATGTGTCTAACAAATAAAACTGATCTTTAGATCTAATTATTAGGCAAATAAAAAAGGTTAGGTTATTTGTTAAGTATCTATAAGTCGTTCGTCTTTACTGAAATATACTTTCTTAACACAATCTTAAGGTGACGATTTTATAAATTCTGGATCGAATCATAAATCTATTACACGTTCCTCCTAATTATGTTTAAGGTGGTTAAATAAAAGTATTTGATGTTGTAAAAATCGATCCCACACCATCACACGTAATATGTTTTTTTATATTTATGTATGACAACTAATATTAAAAAAGGATAGGTAGATCCAAAGAACTTTACCTATATACAAATAAATTTTTTGTTATTCAAGGATATGATTTTGGTTGATGAGCCGTCATTTAATATTATCTTTCATAGCTAAATCTTCTCAGCCGTTCAATTTTCTTCTCAGCCACCACATCTAATGATGGCAGTGAAGCTAAATCTTCAACAGAAACCCCAATTTTTGCTGCATTTGTCTGGTGCAGTCAGCTGCATTTGTCCCCCCGGCTCAGGCCATGGGAGCGACAGCACAGCTGAGGAGCGGGCTAAAGTAACGGCACCACAAAATAAAAATGGTGACCCAGGTGACTTTAGATATTGCTAATTAGATATTTTATATGGACAATAAGACATGTTCAACTAAACGAATCACTTAAGCACTTTGGTAGTTGTACAAGTACATAAACGGACGGCCAATCGGAGCACTCAAGCACTTTCCAACTTCTAAAACAGCATTCCCAGCAGTTTCTTCCATTCTTTAACTACAAGGAAAGATTTGGTATCAGACTTTATTTCGAGATTAGAAGGAAACAAGGAGAAGGAGAAGGAAAAGAGTACTCAGAAGTCAGAACAAGAGAGGAACAAAGAGATACAGAACAGATTATAGATGAAAGGCTAAAAATGTTTTGCTAGTCAACAAGAAGAAAGAAAGAAAGCCACATGCCAACAACTTTATGCATTATTAATCAGACATTATAATCTTTGATAATTACCAAAGGCCCTACCATGAACATTATGAAAAGACCTAATTTTAAATATATATATAGTTACATTGATGTAGTGGAGTACAGCGAGATTCTGAAAGAGGCGCAGGACACTAATTTATCAGAGCAGGTCCACCAACACCTACTTTCTTTTTGGCCAAAGAACTTATTCCCACCCAAGGTTTCACTCAAATACAATGTTCACACTTTAGCTTTTAAAAACCCAAACACCCATCTTTTCACCATTTTTCATTCAATTCTCCCTGACACTTTTTATAAAATATTAAAATACATTTATTTAAAAAATAAAAATTTATAATAAAATTATAAAATAATATTTAAATATAAATATATTATAAAATTTAAAAATATTATAAAATTTAAAAATATTATAAAATTTAAAAAAAATTAAATTTTAAAAAATAAAAAATATAATTACCATTGTCGATAATGTCGTCAACGATGGTGATTGTCGATAATTAAATTAGGTAACAGAAAACCTCTCGTAGTTTTAAAGACGACCAGATTTGATCACTTTGATTGTGGATCTAGGTGATCAGATCTAACTACCTCTGCCAGTAACTATTGTCAGAAACGATCGATAATACCAAGATTGATCATTTTTTATTGTTTTTGATTGTTTTTGTTGGTGAAAACAACCATATTTGATCGTTTCTTCCAAAATACAAAGTGGTCGATTTGACCACCTCTACCAAATGGGGCAGCCAAATTTGGCTACCCTTGAAATTAGGTAATCGAAATCGATGACCATTTCGTAGGCATAAGCGACGGTGATTACTTTTATTTTTTTTAATTGTTAAAATTTTTAAAGTTTTATTATAATTTAAAATTTTTTTATATTTTTTAATTTTTAAATAATATTTTATATTTTTATAAAATTTATTTTACTATTTTATAAGTTTTTATTAATAAAATGATTAAAATACCTGACTATTAAAATTTAATTATTGATTTTTAAATTTAATAGTTAATTTTGATCCAAAGCAGATGTTTTGATTTTAAAAGTTAAAAGGTCAGAATTGTTATTGAATGAAACTTCAGAAGGAGAGAATCTGTTTCGAGTGAAACTTTGGGTGTTCCTTTGGCCATCTGATAACTTTTTCTTTACTAATTCTCGACTTGTGCCTTTCGATTTGAAACTTGTTCCTGTACCATTCTACAGGAGGCAAAGTCCTTATCTTTTAGGCCGTGAAAAGCAAATCTGAAAGAATATTAACTAATTAAACACAAAAATAAGATAACTATTAGAACTATTTCCCATTTTTATTAATTAATAATAAATTTAGAGGTTGATTCAAAGTTGTTGAGATGTGAAAGCGAAGATAAACGAGAAAAACCCACTAAAAAATAGATCCATCCAAATCCAAAACTCTAGCCCAAATAAACCTTAGCCCAAGTCATTAACTAAAAATAATAATAAAATAAAATAACCTTTGTCAAACCCAGCCCACTAAAGAGCGGCATTCAGCCCAACAAGTGGGTGGCCCAGCCAGGAAAAGAGAAGCAACCCAGCAGAAGAATGCATGGCCTGCCCAATAGAGAAAGAGAGAAAGCACGCGCACAGGGAAGCAGGCCCAGGCTTGCTTCACGTCTGCAGAGCGGATGTAATGCATGCGCTCGCCAGGAAAGGAGCAGGCGCCCAAGAGCGCACCTATAATGTGCGCTCCTGGGAAGGAGCAGGCACCCAAGCACGTGCGTGTATCCACGCGCGTTGGGAGGGACATCTGTGCCGTTTTTTTTACCTTCTCTATCTCCCGCGAGCGCATTTTACCGTTATCTCATTATCTCTTTTCCGCAGGCATAGTTCCCATGATCTCTTTTTTCTCCCCCAGCGTGTGCATTTTCAGAGGCCAACTGCTGCAATCCGTTTTCTCCCATTACCTGCCAATTGCACGCAGTCTATAGAGACCTATGATACTAAAAAAAAAGGAGCAGATTAAGAGGATTTTTTTTGGCCAGCAATTTTCTTCCAGGACATCAGCCATGAAAAGAAAAGAAATACAGAGAAAATAGAGACTGATTTCTGAATATTCCTCTTATTGTTTGAATTTAACAAACACTAGGGTTTATATACAAAACCAGAAAAAAAAATCTAGAACAGCTTGGAATACAGTTAATCCAGCTGTTACAAAATCATCCTCACCGTTCAATCAAAAAGAAATTACGAGGACAAGATCTTACCTCAGTTTGATTACAACAACAAACTATAGAAAACACTCTTTATTCTTCAGACTATACAAATGAGAGAAAGAAGAGAAAAATAAGAGTAAAGCAAAGCAGCTCCTGAATTGAAAAATAAGCTTTGGAGAAATCTTCAGCCTTCAGTATACAAAATGCACAGTTTTGTTAAAAACTTAACAGCTCCTGTTAGCTTCAGCTATTCCCGTTTAAGTTGCCATTAGCACCTGTCTTCTTTTAGAAGGAAAACGTTAGCACCACACACATTTACTTTAACCACACACAAGCACAATATTAATTAACATTCTTCACATCCTCCCTCAAGTCTAGAAAATTTAATGTCTAGACTTGACAGAAGAATGTTTATTTATCCTCCCTTCATTATAACTTCCAGTAACTCAGAATTAAAATTTTTGTCTCATTTTAATCCTTCGCCTTCTCTTCCTTCATGTCAACTAATTTTTCAACAACTTTGAGCTTAACTTTTAACTGTTCAAAGTTGGACCCAGCAACAGACTTTGTTAACAAATCTGCAACCTGATATTCTGTAGGAACATACTGAATTTTCAACAACTTAGCTGCAACCAATTCTCTCACATAATGAACATCTAACTCAATATGTGTTGTCCTCCCATGAAAAACAACATTGGAGGCTAATGTTCCTGCACTTATATTATAACACCACACTGTTGCAGTGCTAAATACAGAAATTTTCAGTTCTTCAAACAAACGTTTCAGGCATGCTATGTCTGTTGCAGCTTGACTTAAAGCCCTATATTCTGATTTTGTTGAAGACAGAGCCACTACTTTTTGCTCCTAAATGCACACAATAGCCATTTGTGGATTTTCTATGATATTAATGGAAATCCAGATTACACATCTCAGGATCACTCTTACAAGCAATTATTGGAATTAAACAAGTTGCATGGCATTCGAGAGGCCAACACACTCCTCAATTCTTTTACTCAAATCTTCTTTGATTCATTTCATTTCGCTTCTCAATACTTTATTCACAACATATCCACCATCTCTCTCTCATCAGTTCTCACATTTCCCTGCTCCTCTGGTCCTGCCCCTGAGAGTGAGCCATCTGTACCAAGGAATTCCGAGAGCCCCCAGATCTAATTGTGCCCATATATTATCTAAAATTACAAGCTTTTTCTTATCGTTTTTCAGTCTCGCATACAACTTGGTTGCTTGTTCAGCCTCCGTATCAAATCTCACACCTAACTGATGAGCAAGTTCATCTTGAATCTTTTTAGCATCTGGTTTATCAGATACCTCTATGAAAACCACCTCATCCCAGAGCTGTTTTTCCTTGGCTTGATGACCAACTTCTTTGACCAGTGTGGTTTTACCAATGCCTCCCATCCCATGAACCCCAATAATTCCCACCTCAGGATCATCTAGAGGTGGGAATTCGAGAGGCCAACACACTCCTCAATTCTTTTACTCAAATCTTCTTTGATTCATTTCATTTCGCTTCTCAATACTTTATTCACAACATATCCACCATCTCTCTCTCATCAATTCTCACATTTCCCTGCTCCTCTGGTGCTGCCCCTGAGAGTGAGCCATCTGTACCAAGGAATTCTGAGAGCCCCCAGATCTAATTGTGCCCATATATTATCTAAAATTACAAGCTTTTTCTTATCGTTCTTCAGTCTCGCATACAACTTGGTTGCTTGTTCAGCCTCCATATCAAATCTCACACCTAACTGATGAGCAAGTTCATCTTGAATCTTTTTACCATCTGGTTTATCAGATACCTCTATGAAAATCACCTCATCCCAGAGCTGTTTTTCTTTGGCTTGATGACCAACTTCTTTGACCAGTGTGGTTTTACCAATGCCTCCCATCCCATGAAACCCAATAATTCCCACCTCAGGATCATCTAATGCCTCCAGCACATCATTGAAAGTTGACATTCTTGATTCAAATTCCTCATAATCTTTGTTAGTGAGCCAAATGACTTCATGAGTGGTAGGAAGGGAAACTTCAGCAAATTTTTCTTTTTCCTGAAGAAGTTCAGTTATAGCGATCCCCTTTTTCCATGCTTTCCTACTATTTTTGTACCAACTGATCAAGTTGAAACATCGGCTGTTTGATCTCTCTAGAATCAGCTTGTCCGTTTCTTCGATGATGGAATCCACATGCCTCTGCCAGTCCTTAACACTCTTTGTGATCTTTTCCACATTTTTTTCAGCAGCAACAACCTTAAGCTCCACCTCGTCTCTTGCATCCTTCAGCTTTCCAGCTTCGTTTTCAAGAGTGTCGAAGTTGCGTTGGTAGTTGTACAAGTACATAAACTGACGCCCAATCGGAGCACTTAAGCACTTTCCAACTTCTAAAACAGCATTCCCAGCAGGTTCTTCCATTCTTTAACCACAAGGAAAGATTTTGTATCAAACTTTATTTGGAGATTAGAAGGAAAAAAGGAGAAGGAAAAGAGTACTCAGACATATATATATATATATATATATATATATATATATATATATATATATATATATATATGTCTAAATGTTTTGTTAGTCAACAAGAAGACAGAAAAGCCACATGCCAACAACTTTATGCATTATTAACCAGACATATATATATATATATATTAAAAATTTAAAAAAAAAATATTTAAATTTTAAAAAATAAAGAATATAACTATTACTATCGATAATGTCGTTAGCGATGGTGGTTGCTGATAATTAAACCAGAGAATAGAAAACCTCTTGTAGTTCTAAAGACGAATAGATTGATCATTTAATTGGTAGATCTAGGTGGTCAGATCTAACCACCTCTGCCAGCAACTATTGTCGGAAACGATCGGTGATACCAAGATTGATAATTTTTTATCGTTTTCGATTGTTTTTGTTGATGGAGGTAGTTAGATCTGATCGTTTCCTCAAAAATAAGAAGTGGCCGATTTGACCACCTCTACCAAACGGGATAACCAAATTTGGCTACCCCTGAAATCAGGTGATTGGAATTGATGACCACCATCATAGGCACAGACGGTGGTGACTACTTTTAATTTTTTTAATTTGTTAAAAATTTTAAAATTTTTTTATATTTTTGTTATAATTTAAAATTTTTATATTTTTTAATTTTTAAATAATATTTTATATTTTTATAAAATTTATTTTATTATTTTATAAGTTTTTATTATTATAATTTGTAAAATATAAATATTTGTTAATAAGGTCTTGTTCACCCAATGCAAGGGTTGCCCTTTTCGGATTCTGCATAAACAGAATTCATACACAAGTTAAATGCTATTTCTGATTATTTTAACTTTAATTTTATTTATTTTATTATATCATCCATTCTAATAATTTTTTTTATAGGATTTAAATTTTCAATAGGCTAATTTAGGTTAGAAAAATTTATAAGGGTGTATGTGAAAAGTTTATAATTTTAATTTATTTTCTGCTTTTAATTTATTTTATTTTGATATGTTTTGTAGCTTGGATGAATATATTTATGTAGCGTGATAATTAAAATGGATCTTAATCAAACTTAATAACGCATCTAACAAATAAAACCGGTCTCTAAACCTTTATTATTGGACAAATAAAGAAGGTTGGGATCTCTATGAAAGAACCATAAATCGTTATACCTTTGGGATGTTACATGGTGTTCTCCTATGTGTCTATATGTTTCTTCCCCTCCCTTTCTATTTGTCTCTTCATTGTTGTAAACAAGGTTCTCTCAGGAGTTCTACCCCAAACCCTAACATATGTGTCATGGTTCCTTACTTCGATAGGGTACAAATATCTAAATTTTATATTTTTATATACTTTTTTAGACATATTGCTAGTACTATGTAGCAGTCAAAAATTTGTATCCATTTTTCATGATATTATACATGGATCAGATATATAATGGTGAATTCTTCAGAAAAAATTGTCTCTTCCACAAAGGAATCTGATAAGTGAGATTTCGAGTAAGTGTTTACATAATCTTCTTTTGTTCGAAGAAATGATTCATTGAAATAACGAGTCACCATTTATATCAACACATTTGAGACTGCCAAATGTTCAAGAGTAGCTCTATTTAATCATTTTCCTTTTTTTTGTTGGATATCTCGTTCGAACACATCTTCTCTACTAACGTGTACTTTCTTGACATGATCCTAGGGTGGCAAAACCATATACTTTGTAATATATCACAAACCTATTACACGTTCTTCTTGACCATGTTTAGGGTGGTCAAGCAAGAGTACTCGGTGCGGTAAAAATCGACCCACACCATCACATATAAATAAGTTTGCTTATATTTAGGATTGACAGCTAACATCAGAAAAGGATAGGTAGATCCAAAAAACTTCACCTACATACAAATAAATTCTTTGTTATTCAAGGAAATGATTTTGATTGATGAACTGTCATTCAATATTGTTGAGCATATTGCATTCAACGATTTTTGTCATGTTCTTCAACCACAATATGAAAGAATTAGAAGGAACCAAACAAAGGCCGATTGCTTCACAGTTTATGAGTCAGAATATTGCAAGGTAAAGAAAAGTTTTGAGGAGATTTGAAGAATTGATATTACTGCTGATTGTTTACACGCACAGAATGTCAAAGAAATTGAGCATTATTCACAAGAAACTAAGTATATCATTTAGATTATAATAATAGAAAGAAACAAGCGTCATAAGCTGAATCAAAACGAGCCCTACGAAACATGGCTCACAATTAAATAAAGATAGGCATCTTTGGATTCTTTCTTCAATGCAAATTTCTTAACTAGCAGAAGAGATATTAAAAACATTAAAAGGCCATACCACAAATGAAAGTGAAAGATATGCTAATCATATGATTTTATTTAATGCATGGAAAAAGAAGAGAAATGAGTGTAGCAATTTGTGGCGCCGGTTTTTGCCGCGTCGAGCGAGGACAGACTTACCACTCTTGTTTAACCACCCTAAACGTGGTCAAGAGGAGCGCATAACGGGTTTTTGGCCCGCTACGGAGTCTTTGGAGTCGCCACCCGGGAGTAACCCCGGGAAAATACACATCGATGAGGATGGGTGATTTATGGATCCCTTGCGAAGGACCCAACTACCCCTCACCTGCCCGATAGGTCGGGTTCGGAGAGTCAGGTACGGCAATGGGAAGGTGTTAGGCACCCATGCCGCCCGGCATGAAAGCCGGCCTCCACTATTGTGATTTGTTCGTTAAGCGCATTACCGAGTTTAATTAAATTTCGTATTATCACACGATGCAATATTAAACACACACATATAATAAATTACATGCATCCACGAAAATAATAAAATATGAAAAAGAAAATAATTAAAAATTACACCATTTTCCATACACCCCTATACATTTTCTCTAACCCTAAACAAGCCTATAAAATAATAAATCCTGCAAAACAAATTAGGTTAGTCATAAAATACAAAGTCAAATCAACATAAATTAAAAATTAAAAATTACAACCATTTTCATACACCCCTATACATTTTTTCTAACCTTAAACAAACCTAGAAATAATAAATAAATAAATCCTGTAAAAACAATTTTGTTAGTTAATCCAATAAAATAAATAAATATATTAAATAAATGAATCAGCCCAAGTAAGGAAATATATAGGATGCAGCCCACTTAATAAGAATAACCAAAGTGCAGCCCAATCAGCCCGCCGAATCAAAATCAACAGCATGCAGCCCAAACCGGAAGCCCAACAATATATACACAGTAGGCAAAATAGACAAATTTTCCCCCCAACAGCGATTCGAACGCAAGCGCCCGACAAACTAAACTTCGCCTTCCACCACCAAGGCAACAGCCACATTCATCGATTTAATTTGAATGCAATAATAAAATACATAATACACATGAATACACCGTTTTTCCTCAAACAAATATAAAATATTCAGTTTATACATATATAAAAATATACAATAATGCCAATATTCAAAGTATATAATATACACTATTTTATAATTACACAATGCATACAACATATATATACAGAAACATTTATTTACAAAACAAAAATCTTCGCATGTCACATGTAATTGAATGCTATATAGAAATATAATATGATGATACAAATTTTTAATTAACTCATGTATGGACATTATTTCAGCAAACTACCAACCAAAAAATGCATAAACGTTATCACAAATGCATATTTATTTCAGCTAAAATCATAATTATGAGCCACATAAAATGTATATATACACTATAAAATAACTTTAAATATATACAGTAATGTATAATATATATAAAATAAATATATATGTATTATATTATTATACAGGAATAAAAAAATAAAAATAAAATCATAATAATAAAATAACTAAACTAGAAAATAATATACAAAAATATGCAGTGGCTTGAACCT
>JAJEJH010001143.1:0-38020 GCA_026122585.1 Anacardium occidentale | reverse complement strand
TAATATTATGTTTCGGTAAATTTGTAATAGACTCTGCGTACAAAAATAAATAAATAAAATTTGAAGAAATGAGACGGAAGACAGAAAAAGAAAAAAAAAGAAAAAGAGAGGGAAAAGGATAAAGGAGAGAAAACCACCGGCCAACCAACCTTCACCCTGCTCCGGCCACCGTGACCCAAGGCTTGAGCTCCGGGCATCCTTGCCCCTGAACAACGACAGGTCACCTTTTGTTTCACTCGAACAATATTCTAGCGGCATTCCGGCGACGACAATGGTGACCTCTGACGAGCAATCGAGGCAGCAACTTCTTACCAGCACTCCAAACTTGATTTCCGAGGTAAGATTTAAATTTGTGAGGTTACATTTGAGATGCCGAATTCTGTGCAGAGTGCTCTTGAACATATGTCTAGAAGCCTTTTCTGAGAGTGAACCTCCAATGGTGAGTATTTGCAAGCACGAGTTCCATCTTCAGTGCATTCTTGAATGTTATTTATTTTCAGTTTGGGGGATTTATTGTCCTTATTGATTGGTTCATTAATTCGTATCAAACAAAGGCTTAATCATATATTCGTATGTCGTATTAAAATAATATACCCAAATGAATGATATCAGAATGTTAATGAATATTTAGGACCAGGGAATGACTTTGAGTGGTTATAACTGTGTTTTATGTTTTTTCATGGAATTGCTAATTATTGATGACAAGTTAGATTTGAAATGACAGTGAGTTCCACACTGCTTCTTTTGCTACATTATAGAACATAGTTTTGTAGCTTTGTAGGATGTTCAAACATACTTTTGGATTCTAGAACATAATATTTTGTTGTTAAAATTTTTGTATATCAGCAGCATAATCTCTTTAACGTTGTCGCTGCTTCTATATGACAAATTTGAACGGATACGAAAAGTATTTGAGCTTTCTACAACTTCACTCTGTACACATTTATTTCTTTGTTGTGACCTTTGTTGATCACGGCACTTGGGAACATGCAATTAAGATTATATGGTGCATTGCATTTCCGATAAATGTTTAATTGATTTTTTCTACTCTTCTTAATATTATAAAGCTGAATATATATTTTGTTTAAATACGCTTAACAGCTCACCAGAGTTTGGATAAAAACAAGAGAAGTCTGTATTTATTTCCATGATAATCTTTTGAACATGACCCAGATGTGTTTGATGTTTCATAATCAGTTCAACATCCTTGAATTTAAGAAAGCCCCACTTTTTCATTCAAGGGTAAAACATTAAATCAGATTTGATTTCAAAGTGAAGTAAATGTCTACTTTATGAGTTTTATAAAAAAGGTAGCTTGAATGTCACAAAAGATGCTAGATTGCCCAGCAGGTTTGCATGCAAAGTAAGTTTAATGGAATTCCGCAGTATCAAGATCCTTGAATGTATAAATTGTTCTACATGGGAACTCATGCTAGTTTGATGTGAAATTGGTTCTGTCAAACTAAGGATATCTGTGCTAGGATTTTTGGTTCGATGTAGGTGTGCTATTGTAAAATTAAAATTTATAGGTTTCTCATGTTGATGGTTGAATGTCTCAGATGAGAGGTTACAGGCTTCATTGGTAGAGATGCTTGTATGTGACGATTTGTTTCTTGAAAACATTCAAATTTACTTTATCTTCAATCTTTTTATGATGCAAAATCCAAGTTAGATCTTTCTCATGCCATGTGACACTGTTAATAATGTAGAAAAGTCTGAGCCTTAACAAAGTATATGTTGCTCAAGAGATTATGTTAATGGGTTATTGGATTTAATTATTACGTGGGATCGAGAGTTAAGTTAAAATTATAATTAATTTTATTAGTTGGCAGTCTTTTTTATTAGAGAACAACAATATATAATGCCCCTAACAATGAAAGTGTAGGAGGATAGTGATACGTAACACCCCTAGTAGTTAAAAATTCTTCTTATCAAGAGATAACAATATGTAACACTCTTAGTAGTTGAAAATATTTTTTATCAAGGGAATGATGAGATGTAATGTCCCTGATAGTAAAGGGTTAGAGGAATGATAATACATAATACCCTTAGTAGTTGAAAATTTTTCTTATCAATAGGACAACAATACATAATACCCTTAAAAGTGAAGGTCTAGAGGGACGACAATATATAATACCCTTAGTAGTTGAAAATTCTCAACAATATATATTACCCCTAGTAGTTGAAAAATTCTTATTATAAGAGAGATAATTATATGTAACACTCATAATATTAAGGGTTTAGGTGAACAAAGATACATAACACCCTTAATAGATATTAGTAATACCTATATAATGAGGGGATGACATATGACACTCCTATATGTCAAATTCTAAGGAGACGACGATACGTAATGTCTCCATAATCAAAGTCATTGTAAATAAATCACTTTTACATAAAGCAAAAATAAAATAAAATTTCCAATTGAATTTCGAACAGATAAACACTAATTACACTAAGCAAAACAAAAAAAATATTCCAACTACAATTCTCAAAAGCATGAAAAAAGAAAAGTTGTAATGTCATGACATTCTCCATCCGACCGTCTACTCTCTCATTCACGGTAACATTACCCCATGCGAAATGTCCAATTGACTTCCCCACAAAATAATCTGATCAAGTTTGGGCCAGCTCAAGTTGGGCCTCAGGGGGGGGGGGGGGGATGACATATGACACTCCTATATGTCAAATTCTTAGGAGACGACGATACGTAATGTCTCCATAATCAAAGTCATTGTGAATAAATCACTTTTACATAAAACAAAAATAAAATAAAATTTCCAATTGAATTTCGAACAGATAAACACTAATTACACTAAGCAAAACAAAAAAAATATTCCAACTACAATTCTCAAAAGCATGAAAAAAGAAAAGTTGTAATGTCATAACATTCTCCATCCGACCGTCTACTCTCTCAGTCACGGTAACATTACCCCATGCGAAATGTCCAATTGACTTCCCCGCAAAATAATCCGATCAAGTTTGGGCCAGCTCAAGTTGGGCCTCAGGGAGTTGGGCTCCCCTCAAAGTGAGTTTGAGTATGGCATTGTTTTGGCGGTTTCGAATCAAGCTCCTCAGGCTAGAGCTCCATGAAGCCGAGTTGGCAATGAGCTCTCGAATCCAGCCCCACACCCACCAAACAAACCTAATCAATAAAGGCTCTCTCCACACATTCATCAACCAGAAAATCCTCCACAACCTTTTGGACAATTTACGACCAAATATTATCCTTTTTCCAAAATAATTAAATCCAAATTCTTCAAAAACAATTAACTTAAAACTTTTTTTCATCAATTAGACATACACGCCAAGTTACCATTACCAAGGAGCCATCTATTGCAGAATTTTCATGGTTCAACCATAAATTAAAATAAAAGAAAAAACAAAAAAAGGGGTACCGTCTTGCCTTCAATTCCAAACTGAAAGAGCTGAATGTTCTGAGCTCCAACAAACTTCAAATTCTCTTCCGGGTAAGGCTCCGAATACAAGTATCTGCTCACATTAATCAAATTTCACCAATAATTAATCAAAATTAAAACCAAATTTATCCAAAATTGAATTAATCATCATTAAAAAACTCAGAAATCAAAATTAAAGGAAAAAAAAGCTGACGTAACGGATCGAAGATTCAGGGTTTTCAAGAACCCGAATTGTCGGGGCGTGGGAACCCGGATCAATAAATGCTGTCTTCAACCATTGAGAAGTTGGTCGGCGTAACCAATACATCGTCGTTCTGGCGCGCTCCGTCTACAATCAAACACCTCGTTTCGTAGCTTTTGTTCAAAAATTTTCTCTCAAGAGTTTCAGAGTTTCGGCCAAGTAACGGAGAATTTAAAAGAGAGGGAAAGAAAGAGCAAGATCTATGAAAGCCCAATCGACGGCGGTTCAAAACAATTCAGTTAGGGTTCTGATTCTGGGTGGGTCCGAATCTGAAACTAAAAAGTAATTGGATGGTGGCAACCCGAGAGGACCTTCTAAAGTAAAGGTTTTCTTCTGGATAATATTTTTATTTTTTTTATTTTTATAAATAATACATCAAAATTAAATTTGAAATTTAAATTAATTAGAATTATGAACGTATCATTTGTTTTTAAATATGTTCCATACAAAATTTAAAAATTATTTTCTAATTAATAATCAAATAAGTGGTTAACTCAAATCTCAAACCGAATGTGAGCTTTCTATCGAATAATTCGAATTATGATTAGATTTAAGTTGAATCAATTTAGGATTGAGTTTAAAATTCAACTCAAATGAAATTAAAAACAACTCGTTTTTTATGAACTTAAATCAAGTTTTAACCTGAAAGTTGAATTTGAGTTTGTAACGAACTCAAGCTCGAGTTTCTAACTAGTTTGACTCGTAAAGCTCCTGTATTAATGAAGATCATTTAAATTGACTAAAATGTGTTATTTTGAGTAATATGCATCTAAATTTTAGTATTTATCTTAGCCTCCATCACATATATATTATGCTTTGATACCATGCTTTAGCTCAATAGTCACAACACACACCTCATACAAACAGTATACACATATAAATGGTTGAATAATCCCACTGATATTAATGGAAATCCAGATTACACGTCTCAGGATCACTCTTACAAGTAATTATTGGAACTAGACAAGTTGCATGGCATTCGAGAGGCCAACACACTCCTCAATTCTTTTACTCAAATCTTCTTTGATTCATTTCAATCATCTTCTCAATACTTTAAACATATCTACCATCTCTCTCTCATTAATTGTTATGTTTCCCTGCTCCTTTGGTCCTGCCCTTGAGAGTGAGCCATCTGTACCAAGCCTTTTATTGCCACCTGCAGCCTCCAAAAGTTTGCAATTTCCTTCCTCCGACCCAAGCCCTCTCTTGTCCTAGCCTTCTCCTGTTATGAGCTAGATACACATTGGACCTAATAAAATAGGTAACAAGTTAACTAAAAATAGAAAATATATTATTCACTAAGCTACAACGCACTAGCACAGTTACAAAAATTAGCTAAATATTTGGTTAGATTAAAGACACAAGATTTTTGAATGCAATGGCTCGCGTAGAACAAACATTTCATGCTAATTCATTAGCACAAATATAGAACAACAAAGGCAAGGAATAAGCGAATTGAGGAAACTCATTTTAGAGAACTTTTCAAGGTATAGAGCACTTCACAGTATCATATTGTGAAATTAGATATTCAACTACTGTGCCTCTATCAATGATGTAAGCAAAAATATATCAATCATAAGAAATTAGGAAGTTTAGGAAAGTCTAAGAAAGAAAAACTTGTTTTTGGTGTTATTGCCAAAAATTGGACATACCACATATGTTAAATCTTGGGTCCTTTTCAAGTCTTTATTTTGATGCATGAAAAAAGAAGAGTAACAAATGCAGAAAATTCCTCGTCTGGTAACAAATTACCCTACTATTAATTGTATTCATAATTCACAGCTTCATCTTTAAAATAACTTTTTTTTATTACCAGTTATATTTATTTCTCCTTTTTTGACACTAATTAGGAAGGACGGGATCTGCAGCAACCAAGTACAAAGATAATTAGCATCTAATTGATGTGAAAAGATAAACAAAAATATAAATTGAAATTGATTTAAAACTTGTCTCTGGTATTTGACCTTGGACAGAAATGCCTTTGCAAGTTCCAATAAATCAATGTAAGGAAGATTTCGCAGTATGCAGGCACAAACTTACCATTTTAATAGCCTGTCTGTTGTAGATATCTGATCCTCCACTGTAACTCTTTTTATAATCAATACATACATTTTGTTTTCTATAAAAAATATATATATATATTTTGACAAGACAATTTCACCGAATCGACAGTTTCATAATTCAGACATTCATTCAAGTATGCGAATAACTCATATTACCTTATAAATGCAAAGCACACATTAGGCAAAATGAAAAAGAATCTCCACCCTTCAAAGCAATTTTCAAACAAGTGATGCAAGAATTAAACTTTTTATCTACTTTCAATAACATTAATTCACAATGAAGGAAAGCAAAAGCAGAACAATAATGATGGAAACAGAGGGCCTCCACTCTCTCACCTCAACACAGGGAACTTGAGCCGCAATAATGCCTCACAAACCACAAACAAAAGGGCCTTTATTCTCGAGATTCCATTCAAGCTTGATAAGTATCCTTTTCAAAACTCTGAACATTCTGTAAAAATGGAGCACAACACGATGAAAGTGAACCAACCGAAGTGCAGGGAAATGTTATTCTAAATTTCAAAATGATGATCCATGGTTACATGGTAGTAAAAATAGTATATATATCAAGGTTTCCACGATCATGACATTTTATGGTAGTATTAGAGTACATATCAAGGTTGCTTCCACTGACCTTCATGCTATTACTAAATTCAATAATTTTGTTTTTACAGAGTTATAGACTGCTTCCAAGATAATGTTAATACAAAGAAATAGTTAAAGATAAATGTCATGAGGATGCATGGATTTATTCTCAGGAAACAATGATTAAAGGTAAGTATAATTTCTAAACTACATTTATCAAAGATTCAAGAGTTAGGGGAACGAGAAGATACAAAGATAAGTAACTGTTAAGTGAATAGGTACCACTTTTTACTGTGTAGAAATTGTATGGTAGTATTAAGGTCACCCTCCCAACATCCTAATCTGTCACTCCAATCCTGTTTTACTTCTCGTAAACTTGGTGCGCTTGAGATTCCTTCAGAGAAAGTCTTCATATTGTAGCATTTATAAGCAATTAATTCTTCCAAAGCCGGAAATTTGAAGACGTAATTCCCCGAGCAGAAGCTTGTGAGATTTTTTAAATTATCAAGTGACAGCGACTTCAAATTTTCAAAAACGATTTCCTCGCCTTTTGTATGCCCCTCACTTGATACTACTTCTGTCATCATTTTACATTGCCCTAAACTCATTGTTTCAAGTCGCACCAGACTTTTGGCTGTTGAAGAAGAAACTAAGTTTATCAATCCATCACAATGCGATACATCTAGAGTTACTAGATTTTCAAAAGTCGCTGAAGAAGGCGCCATACTAATCATATTGTGGCAAAAATTCACATCCAAACTTTCAAGATATTGAAGAATTGAGTCCAAATGAGAGTTTTCTTTCCACATGCACTTCAAATTGAAAAGCCCCCATAGCTCTAGTTCCCTTATTTGGGTGAGCACGACAACATGTTTCTCATCTTTTTCATATAAAAATATCTCTTCATACGAACTCGACCGTAGTATTAATTTGTTGAGATTGTTAAATCTCTGAAAGATTCCAATTGAAATGTTTGGTGATTCATCCTTAATAATCTCAAGAATTTTCATTTTGGAAAATTGATATTCTGAAAGCTGATCTTGCCATAAAAGTGTGACATCTTTTCCACTTAATGTCAATTCCTCTGACTCGAAGTTAACCTGATGATCGATCAAATAAATTGTATAGAAGTTAATGTTTTATTCAACAATTCTGGCACTACTTTTTTTAACAGGAAGCAAGGAAAAAAAAAATTGGAATGTAGACAACTAATATGTCATCCTAATATCAATTGCACTATTTAGCTTTAATTTGTGTGCTGAAGAGTTAAGAATTCATAAGAGAGAATCCATTTTTAGTGCGTGTAAAATTAAAATTTGTAAAATTTATATTTTTTCTATAAAAAAAAAAACTTTTCAATTATTTTCTATGTCAAAAATTCAGATTTGAAGGTGAATAAGAAAATTCAAAGAAAAGCAATTGTAAACTAAATGCATACCTCTTCTTCATGCATTATAGTTGCGTTTAGGTCACCCTCCCATCTGCATTCGTCTCCATCCCCACTATATTGCTTAACTCTCTGTAAACTTGGTGCGTTTAAGTTTCCTTCGGAGAAAGTCTTCATCTGACGACAACCATTCACAATCAGTTCTTTCAGAGACGGGAATTTCAATGCGTAATTCCCAGAGTAGAAGCAAGTGAGACTTTGTAAATGTGCAAGTGACAACAATTGCAGTTTGCCGAAAACAATTTCATCTTCTTCTGCTGCTACATCTGTCTTATTTGATACTATTTCTGTCATCGTTTGGCACCATTCAATTTTCATTTCTCTCAATTGCACCAATCCTTTTGCCATTGAAGGTGTGAGTAAGTTCATCAATCCATCACAGCAACTTACATTCAAAACAGTTAGATTCTCAAAAGATGCCGAGGATGCAAGAACATTTATCACTCTATTACAATCAGAAACTTCTAGAACTTCAAGATTTTGAAGAAGGGAGTCTAGTTCGGAGCCTTTTCTCCAAAGGCATTGTGCATCAAAAAGACGTCTCAACTCTAAACTTTTTATGTGTATCAATGTCTTTGTATGTTTCTCATCCTCTCCACATGTAAATATCTCTTCATATGAGCAGTCACTGAGTACGAGTTTTTCCAGCTTAACCAATCTCTGAAGGATGCCAACAGGAATATTTGTAGATTCATCCCCTCTGATCTCAATTGTACATCTAAAAAAGAAGTTTTCTGGAAACTGATGCAGCAATGTTATCATGTCGTCCGCTCTACTTAGCGTTAATCTCTCCAAATTGAGGATAGTCTGCAAACAAATTAGACAAAATAAAGCAGAAATTGAAGTTCTCAAGCACTTTGACACAAAAATATTCTATTTTATTTAAGCAGAAATAAAACATGAAATGGTGACTCGTCCCAAAGACAAACAACATTGGCAAAAGGCTGACAAATAATTTTTTTCATATTACTTTTATTTTTTGAAAAAAAAAAAAAAAGAAGCACTTACCTTTTCGACCAAGAAGAGGGATTGTTGCTTCCAAATATCATGTTGACCCTCATTATTTTCATGGAAGCTCATAAATTCTGAAGTGAATAATTTTATTTTGTCACAATTACACACCTCCAACTTCTTTAACACTGGCCATTCAGAAGTGTGTACTCCAGGATAGAAAGTTGCAAGCTCTGGCAAATCCTTCAGTTTTAGGAAGGCTACACGTGGAAACACAAATGTCTTGGTTGCTTCTACTCCTTTTGCAATAACCTCCTTCAAAACATTACAATTGCGTATCTCAAGGTGCTCAAGCCGCTCAAAGCCTTTCTCCATAGTAGATGGAAAAACATATTTCAGTTTTTCACAACCGTCCACAATCAAGCGTGTCAAGTTTTGATAGCAAGAAGAAATTGCCGCAAGTGGCATTTCGGAATTAACTGGACCCAGTTCTAAGACCTCCAACTTGGGGGCAATAACCTGCACTCAGATTTTTTTATTGTAAAATGATACAAAAAAACATTCCTGCATCTTAGAAATACCAAGTTTATTTATTTTATTTTTTATTCATTTTCAAAAAGAAATTCAAAATAATTTATCTAATAAATTTTAACTTTTTGGGACTAGGCATTATACATCTTTCTTAAATTTACCTAGTTTTGCTTTCCTCGCCCTTATCAAAAAAAAAAGAAATCCTATCATTGATTCAATGTTTAGATTTTCATTAGTTTAAAACAATGAAAAACAAAATTATAACTAAAATATCATAACAAAAGATGAAAACAACTATCTGTATCACTACTATTTATTTTTGATATATAATAAAATAAAAGACTCGTACCTTATATTCTGAAGTAAATATGTCTAGTCTATCACAATTAGACAACTTCAACTCCTTTAACATGGGCCAATTTGAATTGTGTTTACCATGGTAGAAAGCTCTAAGCTCTGGCAATTCCTTGAGTTCCAAAAATGCTACCCTTGGAAAGATAAATGAAGTAGTTCCCTCTGTTTCTTCTTCGGCAACAATCTCCTTTAATTCATTACAGTAGCTTATCTCAAGGTGTTGAAGTTGCTCAAAGCTTTTGATTATAGACGATGGAAATACAAATTTTAGTTTTTGACATCCACGCACAAACAATCTTCTCAAATTTTGATAGCAACAAGAGGCTGTTGGAAGTTTATTGTCCCAAATCTTCTCAGAATTAATTGCTCGAAGCTGTAAGGCTTCCAAACTAGGGAAGACAACCTGCTCAAAATTTAATGTTTAATTCAATGTTTTGTTAGATGAAGCAGAGAAACAAACTTCAATCAAATCTAGAAATATAATAAATTAGGAAAGATTATCATAAATCAAACCTTTTTGTTAAAAAATGGCATAGTGTCAATTTGTTCATCTTCGGAAATGATCTCATTGGACTCTGAATTCATTGTCAATTCTTTTTGTGTCCTCAGTGATGTTGAAAGTGCATTTGCCTCTGAGTAGAAGCTTACAATCCTTGGAAGACCAATCAAAGTCAAGAAGTTTAATCGACAAAATTCAATCTTATCAATTACTTCATTCTTGTTGACTCTATTTTCCCTTTCAACAGCAAAAATCTCATTCAAATTCTTGCAATCTTTCACCCTAATTCTTTGAAGTTGTGGAAGGCTTCTGCTAACATTGGAGAATGAGAAGACATTTTCCAATTTATCACAGCTTACCACTTCTATAAATTTTAAGTAGTAGAATGACTTCACTGAGGGTTGTCCATAACATATCTTTTCCAAATTAAACAAGTTGAATAGAATCAAAGACTTTACAAGTGGAAGGACATCATGAGATACACACTTTGTTGAGTCAACAATGCACAAGATGCTAGGATTATTACGAACATAGAGATATTTTAATTGAGAAAAACCTTTCTTATTTAGTTCACTGAGATCATTCTTGATACCGTGCAATTTGTCTAAACATAAAAATTCAACATTTAATAATAAGAACTGCAACTCCTCCTGCCAAATGATAGAATTAAGATTTAGTTTCAACGTTCTTAAAGCAACGGGCTCATTTTGCCAATAGTTCTCGACAGTCATGTCCTTCCAAGGATCACCTTGTTTCCAGAACCCACCATGCAACAAGGACCCACCAAAATAAGCAGCCTCATTCCCAATTGATAAATTGTATCTTTTCAATTCCAATTGTTTGGAGAAGAACTCTTTTGGCAAAATTTGATCATCTGAAATATCTATTTCTAAAGTTGTCAACTGAGACAAATCCTTCAACTCCTCGAGCATTTCAACCTTCCACAAAATAGAGCATCCTCTCATATACAATTCTTCTAGTCGAAAGAAGCTTGATATAACATTTGGTTCTATAACTTTTAGTTTATGACAATCACTTAAATCCAACAACCTTAATTGAGTCAATTTACCTATTTCTCCAGTCAGCTGCTTAATTTGACAATACCGCAAGCTAAGAATCTTTAGTTTTCTCAACTCTCCAATGATTGTTATATCTGAAAATCTGCCATAATTCAAACATAATGTTTGAAGATTTATGAGACAACCAAGAGATGTTGGCAAGGACAATGCCTTCAGGTGGATTAAACTTAGAACTTTAAGGTTTCCCATCCCCATGAAAAAATCTTCAGGAATTTCAAAAGTACCCTTCATCATCATACTGAAAAATTCAAGTTTTGGACAATCCAAACTTTGAGACCAAATCTCACTAATCATATTGCAATCAGCTAATTTGATTTTAGTGCATTTTTTCAATTGTTCTTTATTTGACCAATCTCTCGTCATATCATTTCGCTCCGTGAGTACGTGATGATCTCTATATGCAATTACTATGGCAACTGAACGAACAACATCATGCATGGAAAACTGTTCACTGGTTGAACCATCAAGCAGCAAACAAAAATCCTTGAGTTCACAGACCAGACTTTCCAGACAACTTCGTGATTCCTCCATAGTAAGGTTAGCTCTTTCCGGTATATCTAAACCCATAATGTATTTGAACAAGTCTGAAACAGTAGTATTATTTACCATTAGGCTACAAATTAGCAAAGTTTTCTTGAGCTCGTCACCTCTTAGATAATTGTAACTCAAGGCTATCTTTGAATAGTCTTTCTCTAGCAAGCCTGCAAACTCTCTTGGAGAAGGCCTTCTCAGTTGTTGCAAGGCATCTTTCCATTGAGATTGATGTCTCCTGTTCCTTAATGCTCTTGCTATGGTAGTAATGACAATTGGCAAACCCTTACATTCCTTGCATACGTCATTCGGCAGAGAATTCAGCTTATTTGTTTGATCAACGACATCACCTGCAAAGGGAGCCGGGATTACAGATCAAGAGGCAGAGATATGTATTCTACATGTTTCAAATATAATAAAATTTGAAATTATTTATTCTCAATAGCATTTCTGTTATGTGCTTTGAATTTAAAAACAAAAGGAGTTTTGTTATGAAACAGTGTCTGTGAAATTTTATAAAGCATCTTAAGAACTAAATAATATTAGTTAATAAAATACTTATAAAGAGATGTTAATCTAAACGAATATTTGAAGTTTAATTAGCACAGTTATTGCAATTATTTTTTCAATTTCACAGATTAAATTTACTTTTTATTATTTCACGTAAGTAGAAATTAATCTGAATGAATAAAACTTTTTCCACGGATCTGGAGAAGAAAAGACCATAATATGAAACAATTCTCTGATTACCTGCCATCTTCTTAAACAAGCTCCAAGCTTCTTCGTCCTTTAAAACGTCCATCGAGAAATTTTTCTTAGAATCCGTACTCCATAATACGTTAAGATCTCTTGCTGTCAGCAATAATTTACATCCCCCACGGTCATCTCCACAAGGAATTCCGAGATCCCCCAAATCTAATTGTTCCCATATATTATCTAAAATTACAAGCTTTTTCTTATCATCCTTCAGTCTCGCAGACAACTTGGTTGCTCGTTCAGCGTCCGTATCAAATCTCACACCTAACTTATGAGCAAGTTCATCTTGAATCTTTTTAGCATCTGGTTTATCAGATACCTCTACGAAAACCACCTCATCGAAGAGCTGTTTTTTCTTGGCTTGATCACCAACTTCTTTGACCAGTGTGGTTTTACCAATGCCTCCCATCCCATGAACCCCAATAATTCCCACCTCAGGATCATCTAATGCCTCCAGCACATCATTGAAAGTTGACATTCTTGATTCAAATTCCTCATAATCTGTGTTACTGAGCCAAACTTGAGGAATGGTAGGAAAGGAAACTTCAGCAAATTTTTCTTTTTCCTGAAGAAGTTCAGTTACAGCGATCCCCTTTTTCCATGCTTTCCTACCTTTTTTGTACCAACTGATCAAGTTGAAACATCGGCTGTTTGATTTCTCTTGAATCAACTTGTCCGTTTCTTCGATGATGGAATCCACATGCCTCTGCCAGTCCTTAACACTCCGTTTGATCTTTTCCACATTTCTTTCAGCAGCAACAACCTTAAGCTCCACCTCGTCTCTTGCATCCTTCAGCTTTCCAGCTTCGTTTTCAAGAGTGTCGAAGTTGCTTTGGTAGTTGTACAAGTACATAAACTGACGCCCAATCGGAGCACTTAAGCACTTTCCAACTTCTAAAATAGCATTCCCAGCAGCTTTTTCCATTCTTTAACCACAAGGAGAGATTTGGTATCAGACTTTATTTGGAGATTAGAAGGGAAAAAGGAGGAGGAAAAGAGTACTCAGAAATCAGAACAAGAGAGGAACAATGAGATACAGGACCGGCAATTTTAAATAAAATTATGTTAAACCAGACATAGATGAACAGCTAAAAATGTTATGTTAGTCAACAAGAAGACTGAAAGAAAGCGACGTGCCAACAACTCTATGCATTATTAAGCAGACATTATGAGTAAATTCAGCAAAGGTGTTTTCATGAACATTATGAAAAAAATAATAATAGGAAGAAGAAGATAATTTTATTTATATATGCGTATATATATTGTTACATTGCATAGTGGAGTACAGAGATTCTGACAAAGAAGTTAGGTCCACCAACACCTAACATCTTTTTCTTCACTAATTCTCAACTTTTTGACGATGGAAAATCTGATCTAAATATTTTTATGATTATTAATCATATTATATTATTAAACTTGAATAATTATAATATTTTATTAAATAAAATCAAAAAATTTAATCCTAATACAGTATTCAAAGTGATTTGAACCCGTGTTCTTTGGACTGTGAAAAATAAATCTGAAAAAATATTAACTAATTAAAAACAAAAATAAGAAAACTATTAGAACTATTTTCCATTTTTATTTTTAGACCATATGACGGAAAATACAAAATTAAAAAAATTAAAAAAAAAGGTGTCAAACCTGCTATCTGCTTCCACTCTTAGCTATGACACTTCCTAGATTTCTCAGCTTGGCCACCTAAACACAACAAGAAACCTAAAGCTGTACTAAAAAATTTTGCTTGTCCAAGGAATCATTCTTAGAAATTAAGCATCAGTCTCTAAAATTAAGTACTTTCAAGGATTTTGTAATATTTTCCTGAGACTTTTGGGCAATTCAATGGCAATGGCTACTGATGATTATTATTAAATACAAAATTAACCATATATATATATATATTGAACAAAATGTATATATATATATATATATATATATATATATATATATATATCACATAAGACATGTTGATTGATTATTTTATATGCCAAATACTTAGACATATCAAATAAAATATTTAAAAAAATATATATGTATCAGATAATTAACCAAAATGTTATAGTTAATTATTTGATATAGACCATGTTAAAAAATTTAATATTGCTAATTAGATATTTTATAAGGACAATAAGGCATGTTCAACTAAACGAATCACTTAAGCACTTTGGTAGTTGTACAAGTACATAAACGGACGGCCAATCGGAGCACTTAAGCACTCTCCAACTTCTAAAACAGCATTCCCAGCAGTTTCTTCCATTCTTTAACTACAAGGAAAGATTTGGTATCAGACTTTATTTGGAGATCAGAAGGAAAAAAAGGAGAAGGAAAAGAGTACTCAGAAATCAGAACAAGAGAGGAACAAAGAGATACAGAACAGATCATAGATGAAAGGCTAAAAATGTTTTGCTAGTCAACAAGAAGACGGAAACAAAGCCACATGCCGACAACTTTATGCATTATTAATCAGACATTATGATCTATGATAATTACCAAAGGCCCTACCATGAACATTACGAAAAGAAAGCCACATGCCAACAACTTTTTGCATTATTAATCAGACATTATGATCTATGATAATTACCAAAGGCCCTACCTCTATATATATATATATATATATATTGTTACATTGATGTAGTGGAATACAGCTAGATTCTGAACGAGATGCAGGACAATAATTTAGCAGAGAAGGTCCACCAATACCTAATATCTTTTCGGCCAAAGCACTTGTTCCCACCCTGGGTTTCACTTAACGAAAATTTTTATCCTTTAATTTATAAAAACCTAAACATCCATCGTTTCCCCCGTTTTCATTTAATTCTCTTACCACTATTTATAAAATAATTAAAATATTTTTATTAAAAAAATTTATAATAAAATTATAAAATAATATTTAAATATAAGTTTTTAAAAATTTTAAAAATATTATAAAATTTTTAAAAAATTTAAATTTTATAAAATTAAAAATATAATTATCGGTATCGATAATATCGTCAGAGATAACTATCATTATTAACAATATCGTCAGTGACAGTAACTACTAATAATTAAATCAAATGACAAAAAAAGAATGGTTTTAGGGATAACCAGATTTGAAGACCAAATCTAACCACTTTTATCAGTAATTATTATCGAAAATGATTGATTGGGCTAAAATTTATAATTTTTTATTATTTTTAATTATTTTTTCTAATAAAGGTAATTAGATATAACCGTCTCTTTTAAAATAAGAGATAATTATATTTAATTATCTTCTTTAAAAAAAAAATGACAGAGGCCTTATCGTCAATATTAGAAAAACACATAATTTTATATTTTATATTTTCTATTTTATATTTTATATTTTATATTGAATGTTACATTGAGGTAGTGGAGTACAGCAGGATTCTGAAAGAGATGCGGGACAATAATTTAGCAGAGAAGGTCCACCACTACCTAATATCTTTTTGACCAAATCACTTAGTCCCACCCAAGGTTTCACTTAATAACAATATTTATCCTTTAATTTATAAAAACCTAAAAACCTAAACACCTGGCATTCCATCCTTTTTCATTTAATTCTCCTACCACTGGCTATAAAATGATTAAAAAACTCTTATTAAAAAAATTTATAATAAAATTATAAAATAATATTTAAACATAAATATTTTAAAAATTTTAAAAATATTATAAAATTTTAAAAAATTTTAAATTTTATAAAATAAAAAATATAACTACCAATATCGACAATATCGTCGGCAGAGATAGTTATCACTATTAATAATATCGTCAATGATAGTGACTGTTAATAATTGAATCAAGTGACAAAAGACAATCTTATGGTTTTAAGGATAACAAGATTTGGCTGTTTCGATTGATAAAGGAAACCAAATCTAACCATCTTTATCAGTAACTATTGTCGAAAATGATTGATTGGATCAAGACTTATAATTTTTTATCATTTTCAATTATTTTTACTAGTGGAGACAGTCATATATGACCATCTCTTTTAAGATAAGAAATAATTAGATCTGATTGTCTTCTTTAAAATAAAAAATAATCGATTTGAAGTTTTATTGTGAACATTAGAAAAAGACATAATTTTATATTTTATATTATATATTGAATGTTACATTGATGTAGTGGAGTACAGCTAGATTCTGAAAGACATGCAGGACAATAATTTAGGAGAGAAGGTCCACCAATACCTGATATCTTTTTGGCCAAAATACTTATTCCCACCCAAGGTTTCACTCAATAACAATTTTTATCCTTTAGTTTATAAAAACCTAAACACCCATCATTTCACCCTTTTTCATTTAATTCTCTTACCACCGTTTATAAAATGATTAAAAAACCTTTATTAAACAAATTTATAATAAAATTATAAAATAATATTTAAATATAAATATATTAAAAATATTACAAAATATTACAAAATTTTAAAAAAATTTTAAATTTTATAAAATAAAAAATATAACCACCAATATCGATAATATCATCGATAGAGATAGCCACCACTATTAACAATATCATCAGTGACAATGACTGTTAATAATTGAATCAAATGACAAAATACAATCTCATGGTTTTAAAGATAACAAGATTTGGTTGTTTCAATTGGCAAAGAAGATCAAATCTAACCATTTCTGTCAATAACTATTGTCGAAAATGATTGATTGGGTCAAGACTTATAATTTTTTATCATTTTTAATTGCTTTTACTAATGAAAACAATCATATATAATCGTTTCTTTTCAAATAAGAGATAATTAAATTCGATTATCTTCTCTAAAATAAAAAATAATCGATTTGAGATCTTTTCAAGAACATTAAAAAAAAACATAATTTTATATTTTATATTATATATTGAATGTTACATCGATGTAACGAGTACAGCTAGGCTCCGAGAGAGATGCAGGACAATAATTTAGCAGAGAAGGTCCACCAATACCTAATATCTTTTTGGCTAAAGGACTTATTCCCACCCAAGGTTTCACTTACTAACAATATTTATCTTTTAATTTATAAAACCCTAAACACCCAGCATTCCATCCTTTTTCATTTAATTCTCCTACCAGTGATAATAAAATGGTTAAAAAGCCCTTATTAAAAAAATTTATAATAAAATTATAAAAATAATATTTAAATATAAATATATTAAAATTTAAAAAATATTATAAAATTAAAAAAATTAAATTTTATAAAATAAAAAATATAATTATCAATATCGACAATATTATCGACAGAGATAATTACCACTATTAACAATATCGTCAGTGATAGTGGCTGTTAATAATTGAATCAAGTGGCAAAAGACGACCTCATAGTTTTAAGGATAACAAGATTTGACTGTTCCGATTGACAAAGGAGACCAGATCTAACTATCTCTATCAGTAACTATTGTCGAAAATGATTGATTGGGCTAAGACTTATAATTTTTTGTCATTTTTAATTATTTTTACTAGTAAAAACAATCATATATAACCGCCTCTTTTAAAATAAGAAATAATTAGATCTGATTATATTCTTTAAAATAAAAAATATTGATATGAGGTCTTATCGTGAGCATTAGAAAAAGACATAATTTTATACTTTATATTATATATTGAATGTTACATTGAGGTAGTGGAGTACAGCTAGATTATGAAGGAGATGCAGGACAATAATTTAGCAGAGAAGGTCCGCCAATACCTAATATCTTTTTGGCCAAAGGACTTATTCCCACCCAAGGTTTCACTCAAGAACAATTTTTATCCTTTAGTTTATGAAAACCTAAACACCCGACATTTCATCCTTTTTCATTTAATTCTCTTATCACTGTTTATAAAATGATTAAAATATCTTTATTAAAAAAATTATAATAAAATTATAAAATAATATTTAAATATAAATATTTTAAAAATATTATAAAATTTTAAAAAAATTTAAATTCTATAAAATAAAAAATATAACCACCAGTATCGATAATATCGTCGACAGAGATAGCCACTATTATTAACAATATCGTCAGTGACAGTGGCTGCTAATAATTGAATCAAGTGGCAAAAGACCTCATGGTTTTAAGGATAACCATATTTGGCCGTTTCAATTGGTAAAGGACACCAGATCTAACCACTTCTGTCAGCAACTATTGTCAAAAACGATTGATTGGGCCAAGACTTACAATTTTTTGTCATTTTCAATTGCTTTTGCTAGTGGAGACAGTCATATATGATTGTCTCTTCCAAAATAAGAGATAATTAGATTTGATTGTCTTCTCCAAAATAAAAAACGACCGATCTGACTATCTCTATCAAATAAAACGGTCAGATTTAGTTATCCTTGAAATCAGATGATTAGAATCAATGACTATCATCGTAGGCATAAGCGGCGGTGGCTACTTTTAATTTTTTTAATTTGTTAAAAATTTTGTATATTTTTAATATATTTTAAAATTTTTATGTTTTTAAATTTTTTAAATAATATTTTATATTTTATAAAATTTATTTTATTATTTTATAAATTTTTATTAATAATATAATCAAAATATTTTTCTAATTATTTAAATTTAATTATTGATTGTTAAATTTAATCATTAATATTAATAAAAAATAAATGTTTTGATTTTGAAAAATTAAAAGATAAAAATTGCCTTTAAATGAAACTTCAGAGCGAGAGTATCTGTCTTGAGTGAAACTTTGGCTGGGAATATGTCCTTTGGCCACCTGGTGTCTTTTTCTTACAGGAGGCAAAGTCCTTATCTTTTAGGCCGTGAAAAGTAAATCTGAAAGAATATAAACTAATTAAAAACAAAAATTAGTACTATTTTCTATTATTTATTAACTAATGATGAGGTGTTAAATTGAAGATAAACGAGCAAAAACTCACTAAAAAATAAACTCATTCAAATCCAAAACTCTAGCCCAAATAAACCTTATCCCAAGTCATTTATTAAATAATAATAATAATAATAAAATTTAAAAAACCCTAGTCAAAACCCAGCCCACCAAAAAAATAAAAACAAGAAAAAAATCGAAAACCATAAGTGCTTTTTCAAGCGGAGGTGACCAGTTTTGATTGTCTCTATCGAACAAAGAGATTAGATCTAACATCTTCTAAAATCAGATAATTAGAATGATTATTTGGTTATATTATAGACAGTCACAATCGTTGATACAAACGATAGTGATTGTTTGAATTTTTTAAATTTTAAATATATTTTTAAATTTTTTAAAAAAAATTTAATATTTTTATTTATATAAAATTTATTTATTATTTTATGAAATTTTAATCTTAAAAAATAAAAAATATTTTTAAATTATTATTATTTATTATTATTATTTATTATTAAATTTAGTTGAAGGATAAAATTCTAAACTTTTGAGACTTGGGAGAGTGGGATTCTGTCCCCGCCTCGTGGGTTGGGTGGCAATAAGTCCTTTGGCCCTCTGCCTGCGTGTGCATTTTCAGAGGCCGACTACTGCAATCGTTTTTACCCTTGCCATTTGCACGCAGTCTACAGAGACCTATAGAAGAAAGAAAAAGGAGCTGACTAAGAGGATTTTTTTTGGCCAGCAATTTTCTTCCAGGACGTGAGCCATTAATCAGATTTTTTTAAGGAAGCATATCCAAACTTGAATCTAAATATGAATTTAGAAATATCAACACTGATTCATGCATTGACGACTTCAAATTGTCTCTCAAGTCTATCGAAACCTTTTCAAACCAATCATGCAAGAAAAATGAGTTTATTCGATTTCAATCAAAACATTCAAGAGGTATGCTCTGAAACTAAACAAGCCCACGAAAAAAAACCAATCTCGTAGTCACATAAAATTTTTAGACACGCAATCACCTTCAGTTTAGCACGGGTAGAATTCGGAATCAGCTCTATTTCAGGTATGCTCCTGAGAGAACCTTGGTTTATTATTTTGATTTTGGTTTATACACAAGTTAAATGCTATTTCTGATTGTTTTAATTCTAATTTTATTTATTTTATTATATCATCCATTCTAATAATTTGTTTTATAGGATCTAAATTTTCAATTGGCTAATTTAGGTTAAAAAAATGTGTAGGGGTGCATGTGCAAAGTTTATAATTTTAATTTATTTTCTACTTTTATTTTATTTTATTTTGATATATTTTGTATCTTGGATGAATATATTTATATAGCGTGATAATTAAAATAGATCTTAATTAAAATAAATAATGCGTCTAACAAATAAAAACGGACTTTAGACATAATTATTAGGCAAATAAAAAAGGTTAGGTTCTTTGTTAAGTATTCATAAGTCGTTTGTCTTTACTGAAGTATACTTTCTTAACACAATCTTAAGGTGACGACTTTATAAACTTTGGATCGAATCATAAATCTATTACACGTTCCTCCTAATCATGTCAAGGTGGTTAAATAAGAGCATTTGACGTGGTAAAAATCAATCCCACACCACCACACGTAATATGTTTTTTTATATTTATGTATGGCAACTGACATTAGAAAATGATAGGTAGATCCAAAGAACTTCACCTACATGCAAATAAATTCTTTGTTATTCAAAGATATGATTTTGGTTGATGAACCTTCATTTAATATTATCTTTCATAGCTAAATCTTCTCAGCCGTTCAATTTTCTTCTCAGCCACCACATCTAATGATGGCAGTGAAGCTAAATCTTCAACAGAAACCCCAATTTTTGCTGCATTTGTCTGGTGCAGTCAGCTGCATTTGTCCCCCCGGCTCAGGCGATGGGAGCGACAGCACAGCTGAGGAGCGGGCTAAAGTAACGGCACCACAAAATAAAAATGGTGACCCAGGTGACTGAATGTGGACTGCTAAAGCTTTATCAGGGGGTAGAGTAAAGTTGTTGAAAAGGAATATACAGATTTCTCGAACTTGATCATATGCCTCACCTGTGCAAGCAAGTTAGATTTCGCAATTAGGTACCGATAAAAGTTTGCCAGCTGCAATGTAGGATGACAGAGAGAGTTACGTAGCTTACCTACAAAAGTGTTCATGTCAAGTATCCAGTGGAAGGTATCAATTTGGGAGAAGGTGGAGATGTCCATAGGGAAGCTACGATTTGGGAAAACAACTCCAAACATTGTCCTCCTTTCAAGCAAGGAAAGCCACAGGAGTAGTGAATTTCCAGATTTGAACAAACAACAAAGAAGAGTCTGGTAGTTATCTAGAACAAGCCCCTGTAAGATAACATTTATAATTTCTAACCAATAAAATCCTAAACGATAATTCAGTTAAATTATACTATCAATATACTCGAAGGAGCAGCTGCCGATCACAATAACAACCATCTCCAACCTATACAGATATGGAATTTGTGATTGTTGTAAGGTTAAGTCCAAAAGCCAGAAAATTATCATTAGGTCTTGGATAAAACACATGCAACATTTAATTTTTCTGGAATTAAGTTTAGCTCATGTTTGACATAATAAAATTACAATTTTCTTCAGCATAATTGTATGCGCAAGATGATGTTCTTAAAGAGAGGTTTGTCAGTTTCACCATCTCTATAGTGCGATTTTCAAAACTTGCATATCCAACTTAAATTTCGTTGCAGAAAGAAATACTAGTATTAGCCCATGAAGTGCACATTAATAAGCAATTAAGATCAAGAAAACCTAAATTTCTTAATCTCTTAACAAATTTGAACCAATTATTGAGCCGTAAATAAAAATTGAAGAAACTAACCTCGAAGACCGGCGTTTTGTCGGCGCCTAAATTTGAGATCAAATCCAAACTATTCGAAGATAAAGAAAGAGCCAAGTATTTACTAGTTCTTTAACCGAGTCAAGGCCTATTTGGGAATGAAATGTGGTTGCTTTCAGTCACCTTCTGATTTTATATGGGTAGTATGTCACAGTTGAATTCCTTGCATTGATGGATTATTGTGAAGCCAATAAGAAGCTTCGTAATTGGGATATAAATAATCCAATCCAAATGGAGGCGGGGTATATCAAATGGGACCTATATGGGAGCATCTTTGGCTCAAGGTCCAATTTTAAATTATGATGTCTTTGTTATGTTTACTAGGTACTGTTACTTTCCATATAAGCATCTGGGTTATGATCAATATTTTGAAAATCAAAGCCAGATTTCACCTGGTCAAAAAATTGGTTTCGATCATTTAATTCAATTAATTGAATGGATAATTAGATTAAAATTGTTTAAATAAAATATTAAAAGACACTGAAACATCATTTTTGTATTAAAGAAATGAAATTATGTTTTTTTCTGTTATTAAAAAAATTGAACTCTACTATGCAATTATTTTACAATCAACCCACCAAGTGATTCGACCCCAAGGGTTGAGCTATATGGGAAAAAGCAAGAGTCATCCAGGTGGTCAAGGTTTGAACTGTGATGAACATCTATTTCTGATTTACTTGATCTGTGATTACGAGTTTAGATAGTCATCGACTATCAGGTCTATTGGTCCAATCAATTAAGATTTACTGGTTAAACTATTCATTGAAAGCCCTAGAGATAATATAGCATTCAGGGCTTGGCCCATTTGTCAAAATTGGGCCTATGTGATTTTGAGCATTTGCACATAGAATTTTATGAAAGGTTTTATTAATTTGAAGTGTATTAACAAGATTTTTTTTCTTTTTATTTCATATATCCTTGTAAGATCAATTAATTTGATCCCTACCAATAATTCTCAAAGAAACCCCTAAAAACCCCAATCAAAGGGTCATACACACACTCTCACATAGATATATATAGTTTTATATTTTTTTAAATTAATTATTTGAGGCCATATGAAGTTAATCCTGTTGATAAATATTTAAAAGTATTTACTTAAAAAATTAATGCATAAAATAATTTACGTAAAAAAAATACAATTGAAGGCAAAAAAAAAGTATGAATACCTCTAAATAGACATGACTAGGGGGTTAAGCCAGCTCGATACTCATCCCAAGCCCCCTAATTTTGAAAAATAATTTTCAAATATTAAATGAATACTTAGGGTTCCTGAATCAAAATATAAACTCAGACTTCTTCCGATTTGCTGTGGAGTACCCACATTTTAACTTGCAGATCCATAGGAGTGACAAGAATAATATGCAATCACCATTTTCACTCTGCTGCATTGCAACAATCTGAAAAACCAATTCAAGACAATCCAAACATACGAGATCATTTCGTTTGCTTACCAGTAATCTCCACACGAGCAATGACCATGCTTGAAATGATGAAACCGATGAATGTCTCTAACGATAATTTCCCTACCTAAGAGCTGAGAAGTGAACTTGATGAAGTTATGACAGTCAGTGCAAATGCGCAGGTTCTTCATTACTCGAATTGGTGTTGCACCTGTTGTGCTAATAATGCCATATGCAACTGCAAGTTTTTCGCTGTGGAAACCAACCAGCAATTCGCCTTGCTCTTCTTCGACATCCTGCATTACCATTTTGACATCACTCAAGTACCCAATTTCCTTCAGTCTGCCAATAAGTTTCTCCAAGTATGAATGTATCTCACTGTCCTGAGGATGTGATCTATCTCCCATGACAAAAGAATAGACCTGATTTTTCAGCTGGATCCAAGATTGTCCAGGATGTTTTGGAACCCTTCTCTGTTGCATCAGACTCCTTAATTTTTCTGACTCTTCCCATCTATGTTCAGTGGCCAAAGCATTCGATAGTAAAATGTAAGGACTCGCATTACATGGTTCAAGTTGAAGTAATTTTTCTGAAACCCACTTCCCCATTGTAATGTTTTTGTGCAGTCGACATGAAGATAAAAATGACCTCCAAACTGCAGGTAGATGAGAGAGATTGTTCTTATGAATGAACTCCTTCGACTCAATCAAGCGACCAGCACGTCCATAAAGATCAACCATGGAAGTGAAATGTTCGAGACCAGGCTTTATGCCATAAACTTCTTTCATCAACTCAAAGTATTTGCAGCCTTCTTCAAGCAACCCAGAGTGGCTGCAAGCAGTTAAAACCCCAACAAAAGTAACCTCATTCGGCGTTATTCCCTCCTTGATCATGCATTCAAAAAGCTGAACAGCTTCCCTCCCTTGTCCATGAAAAGCACAGCCAGATATCATCGATGTCCATTGCACAACATTCTGATTCTCAGTTTGCTTGAAAATCATCCAAGCATCAGGTAAGCTTCCACATTTAGCATACATGTCAATTAAAGAGGAACTCAAATGAGCATCAATTTTGTGTCCAGCTTTTTTAATATGGGCATAGATCTGTCGACCAAGCTCCAAAATCCCAGCATTAGCACAAGCGGAAACAATACTTGTTAGGGTGAATTTGTCAACCTCTAGATGTTCACAAACCATAGAGATAAATAATTTGAATGCATTTTCATAATCACCATTCTGGACATAACCAGAAACCATTGAACTCCATGAAACTACTTCCGCCTTGCTGGAAGTCATGGAATTTCGGACTCTCACTGACTCTGCATATGATTTTCCAAAAACTAAAGATGCCTTCTTCATCTGCCCACATTTGCAGTACATATCAATGAGTGAATTCCTTATAAACCCATCATCTTGAATACTCAATCGTAGAACACGGCCATGAATCTGTCTTCCCAGTTCCAAATTGCATAAAGCAGAAACCAAATTCAATGCAATAGAAAAAGTCACTTTGTTGAAGGACAGTCCACTATTGATCATCGAACCCAGTAGCTCCACTGCAGTTTTTTCGAACCCTTTCTTCATTAACCCATCTATGATTGTATTCCAACTCACAACATCTTTTTCAGGCAACCTTTCAAACAAATCAACAGACCTTTCCACATCTCCAATATGCAAATACGCACCAATCATTATATTCCACGATACATTGTCCTTGTCTTCCATCCGTTCAAACAATCTTTTCGCATACTCAAACGCCTGAAATTTCACGTACAAATCAAGCACAGAATTCTCCAACACAATATCCAAATCAACCCCCTTCCTCAAAATCCATCCATGAACCTGTTTCCCTAACCTCACCTCACACAAACTAGAATAACACTTCAAAACACAAGACAACGTAAATTTATTTGCGCAAACACCACCTACTTGCATCTCTCTAAACAAATCCAAAACCCTATTGCTACATCCAGCACGCGAAAACCCAGATAAAAGAATTGTCCAAGCGCGAACATCTCTTTCAGGCAGTTCCTCAAACACCTTGTGCAAATACACTAAATTTTGAAACTTTGCATAGAGGCCCAAAAGATGAATTCCCACTTGCAAAGCTTGGAAAGATCCAGTTTTGATCAAGTGGGCATGAAGCTTCTGAACCTCAGACTCATCTGTTTGATCATTATTTAGTTTTAAAGAGGTGTATTGGCGAGAACGAAATTGAATCTGATGAAAGGCAAATTTAAGAGGGTTTGTAAGATTTTTTGTGAGATGTTTTGGGAACTCATTGGCGCCAAAACATGTGGCTCCAAGAGATGCCCATTTCATTTTATGAGGTTTGGAAGTTATTTTCGGTTACTAAGCTGACATTGTTGCTTTCTTTTTATACGTATAATAGACTAAACGACTGATTCCCACCCAAGGTTTACCTAAATTTTTTGTCCTTCCATTAACTTTCAAAAGCCAAATATCCACTTTTACGTAAAGTCAAAGACTAAATTTAACGGTTAATTATTAAATATTAATGATCAAAAGAATATTTTTATCTTTTTGAATAAAAAATTTAAAAAATAATAAATGATAAATTTAATTTTATAAAAATAACTAAAATAACTAAAATATAAATAATTTTAAAATAATAATAAAAAATTTTAAAAAGAGGCCACCACTGTTATAGTATTGTCAATGACGATAACCGTAAAAAACTTAAACAATTAGTCAAAAATAACTACTTTGTTCAATTGACAATTAAATATGGCTATCAAAAATTTGATCGTTTTTACTACTAAAGATAATAAAAAACAGTCAACATGTTTAAAATTGATTGTTGTCAACCATCCTCAATAACGGAGGTAGTCAGATCTAATTAGTGGCTGCTGATTAGGTTTTTTATGATTATTATTGTTGGTAATGGGTTTTTTTTAATTTTTATTATTATATTAATATTATTTTATATTAAAATTTTTTAATATTAATATTATTTATTTTTTGGTAGAAGATAGTTTAATAATTTTATAAAAAAATGTTAATAAAATTGAAAATAGGGCGAGTATTTAGCTTTTTAAAAGTTATTAAATATAACTAACCATTTAGGGAAACCTTGGGTCGGAACAAGTCCTTTTCGCCTATATAATAATTAAAAGTTTCGGATTGGATGGTGAGAAAATGAGAAAGAAAAGAAGTGAAAAAGCTTAATGACATAGGAAATTAGTTTGTAGCTCTAAAGATAAATTAAAACTATAAAATCATTTCTGAAAGAAAGAAAATACACTGTCAAAATCATTTCAATAAAATTAAATATATTTAAAATAATTTTTAAATTATTTATAATTTAATTTAAAAGATAAAATAATAGCTAATTTTATAATATATTATATAAGTTATAATAATATTATTTTAATATAAAAATAATATATATATATATATATAATTTATATAATTTTAAATTTAAATTTTCAAACCATTGTTGCCGGCGCTCATAAGTCTGCAAGCCTAACCCAATACCGAAGGTTGCCGCAAACCAATTTGACCATTTTGAGTAAAATTGGATTCGAATTAAATATATTTAAGTTTATATTTAAATTCAGTTTGTTTGAAAGCAACGATATGATAATTGAATTCGAATAGTTTTGAATTGTAATCACAAACCCAAACACGAACATAGCATAAGAATAGTTCATGAGTCAAGCAAATTGTCTGTATGCAAAACGAAACAATATCGTTTTATAAAAACAAAACAATATCATTTTGGATATAATTTATAAAAGAATGCGAACATAAATATGCTTACTAAACATGAATATATTCACATTTATTTGTCTAATGACAAATAAAATCAAATCAAATTCGAACATAATCATTGTTTATGAAGAGTACCTCAAACCCAAAATATGGTATCAAATCTCTGGAATTTCTAGAAAATTGGTCTAGTATAACCTGGGAAGTGCCTCTCTTTGGCTAGGAAGGGTCTCTTAGGCCCTGTATTCTTGGTTCTTAAAAGTAAAACCCTAAAGTTTTTGATGTGTAGGATCTTGTTATTAGGCAAACACAGAGCATACTTTTGTCGGGGGTGATTGTTGTGGAAAATAGGAAAGGAAATGGTATTATGGAAGGAAGAGGGAAAACAACGTTTGGAGACTAAAGTGTTCTACTTGTTTTATCCCGAAGGGATTTATTCGCTGACATGGAAAAAACATACTTTAGAATTATTTTTTTTCCTTCTTCTGAAAAAGAGGATTACAATATATATAAGGTCTAAAGGAAAAATTGTCACAGAGTCAAAGAAGCACCGATCAAAAAGCACCTATACAATATCTTCGATTAACACTATCTCGAGTATCTTCGATTAACACTATCTCGAGGATCAACATTACATGCATCACTCCCACTTAAATTGATAATAGACAAAGAACACTGATTTCATCTTGTCTTAGACTCATCAAAAAAATTGCTCTAACTTTCGATTAGTTTGTATAGAATAGACTTAAAACCCTTTAACAATGTTATCCATCCGACACCTATTGTGCACTCTCCATCTTGGAACACCTTCTGCTACCAATAACAACCTACTCATGAAACTCACCGTTCATATACACTCAAATCCAAATCCAACTATATACCTAAACTTCTCGTATCTATACTATGCTCATCAACATCAAGACGTAACAAACCTTTTTTCCCTAAAAAATTGTGCAATGACATGTCATCTTTATATATAAATTAATAATTATTAATACACAATCTTTGAGTCCCAACTATCACATAACTTTATTCATACACAAACTTTCCGAGTCCCAACTACTACATAACTTTACAAAACAACGTATAGTCATACTAACATCAACATACGGTCATATAAACAAATAAAAGAACCGAAACAAAGTTCAAACAACAACAAAACTGAAGCCGACAAAGAACTGTGCCTAATTTGGCGAAGCCCAATGCTAGGTCCCGAGCATGACCCACAGCATCGTGCGCTGTGATTCCGAGGGCATTTTGGTGTTCAACTAATTAGAATAAAAAATAACCTTCGAAATTTTCTGCTTACAATATAGGAAAAAAAAGTAAAGAGGGAAATTTTCCAGAGAAAAGAGCTTAGCTGCTCTTAAAGAATAAAGTTAGCCTACAAGACTTGTTCACTCTTCTAGGGGAGGATAGAAATATGAAGACAAGGAAAAGCCAAGGAAGAGCAAGCCTCCAATGGTGGCAACTGTGCGCTGTGAGATCTTTGATGCAAGCATGCTTCCTCCTACCACTGCCAATGATGTACAGATTGTATGTCCAATGGTGGCGCCCACTGCAACTCCAACAGCATTTTTGTGTGTAGCCAACTGCAAAATCAGACATTTTAGCTTTTCGAAGTAAAATAAATACTGAGATGTGTATGCGATCAGATTATGGTATAAAGACAGCATTTGACAGAGATATGAAGAACCTGTCTAGATTTTGGGGTAATGCAGCTCTATCTGAAACTGTAATGTCTAGCACACTAATTGGGATGAGGAGACAATGTTTGTATTGATATTTAGACTACTAGCTATATATGGCAGCTACATCATAGCAGCTAGCAAGTTATATAGACACTAAGATTAGGAGTAGAGATTTGCAAAGAATTGGGGAAAGAAAAGTATTTACTTACAGCAATTGTTGCTATCTGGCTCCGATCTCCCCATTCGGCCAAAAATGTCAAAATAAATGACTGCGGTAAAAACAGACCTTTGGTTGAGATGATGAACAGAAGACTAACGCAGAAAGTATTTAAGAATGCTGCAAGCAGTATATTTGAAACATTTTAACTGGTAAAAGCAAAAAACTATCAACAATTTGAAAAAGGTTAAATTTCATACATCAGAAAATTCATTCCCAGAACCTACCTCCAAAAAGATTGGTGTACAAAATCTTGAAAAGAGGCGGCGGAAGGTTGATTTTCCTTGCCCACCCTCAAGTTTCTCTTCCACCTGAATTGATGAGCGACAAGAAGAGCATTGAACGTGAAAATAATACCAAATCTAAAAGATTAAGATTAACTAGCTAAAATATGGAATTTGCGTAACATCTTTATTTGTTATGACATCAGAAACAGTAGGGTAAATGGTCAAAAAGAACATATAAGATGAACAATCTTGAGACTTCTGCAGAAAGAATAGGTGAACATACTTCTTCTATTTCCTTTTTCTGACTTGATTTTGGATCTGATCTCCAAGCTATGTAAAGTAACCGCATCCCAAAGAATGCATAAAGAACTGCATAAAAAAAGGAACAAAAAGTGTGGCTTATGTTAAATTTGTTTAATGCTCGAACAGCTCACAATATCCAACAGGATAGAAATGAAATAGGATGAAATACTACCAAGTATAAAATGCCACAAAAGACTTAGAAATCTCATACGAAGACACACAATATATAAAAAAAACCAGTTCCATAATCGAAATGAATTTTCAATTGAGTTCACTGTGTTAACAAAACCAAACCATCCTTAGGAGGAAAAAAAAATAAAATGAAAATGCAATTCACTAAGAACTAGTCGTTTAACATTACCAGCCGAAGTTGTCTATGGCCTCAAAGTTTACAGTTCCTTTTAAGACATCCAGCACCCTTTTCAATTACATACAAAATTATAACACTGATTTTCAATGTCTTAAAGTTACTAGATTTAGCCAAAAGCAATGGTAACAGTACAAAAACTGATACCACTCAAAGACTTTACAAAGCAAAAATATAAAACCAAACACCAAAAATATGCTAATGAACAACAAAGGGCTAGACGTCACAGGGTAAAAAAAGGCAAGGGAGTGGGAAGGAATATAAAATAAATATAAATACCTGTAGCTGCTCTATTGGTATGCTTTCTTGATATCAAATTTGGCACAATCCTACCGAGTCCAGTAGAAAGCACCTAATTGACATGTACAACAACTTTAACCTTGATAACATCAAGTACAAGAGAAAGAGCACTTGCTAGTGCTTTTCATTGTTGCTGGAACCATTTCATAACAACGCTGTGCTAATGCATTGCATTATCAGAAACAACAATGAGAAAAGTCACAAATGGAGCATACAATACTTTAACCAAATAGGAAGTATCAACATACAGTCATGACAAAGAGGGCGCTAAGAGCACCCGATAAAACAGTTGACTTGGGATGCCGCATTGCCATCAGAGCTGCTATTATAAATGTTTCATCTCCAATCTAGTAGATTTTTTCAGCCAACCAAAAAAATCATTCAGTAAATATATAGCAAACACAATTAAAATATTTTTTTTTTCACACTAGACATATAACTATTGAATCAAACCAAAATTGTCACCATGACATTATTCACCAGATCAATAAAAATTCAAAAAATAACTAACTATTGAATTGAAAATCAACCAACCTCGCTAACTAGAATCATGGAAAAACTTGCAACAAATGCATCAAATACTCCAAGACCAGAGTCGAGATGATAACCAATTGCAGTAATATCAGTGTCAAGGTTGTTTCTGACAATCTGCAAAACAATAACAAAATAAATCGACGACTCTTTGCCTTAAACGAAGATAAACCATCTAGATTTGTTCAACTTTCTTCATCAAACGTAATAATTTGACCAAGCCTCTAGTGGGATCGGTATAATCTATCAAAAGGTTCAAAATTCAAATTCCCTATTTTCCCTAAGTTTTCTCAGCTACCAAACAAGGAATAACAAACATAATTTTCCATTCAACGTCCCCGAAGTTATATACCAAACTTAAGGCTCTTCATCTAATTAGACCAAAGTTCTAAACGGCCGACTCAAATCTATCCAAAGGCTCAAATTTCTCTCGCTCAACCTAATTTTCTCTCAAATTCTCTCAGCAACCAAACAATAAATAAACATACAAAAATAACTAACCATGCCACGGCGGCCCAGATCTTTAACTGACCGACTTAAATCTTCATTCACCGTATCAATAAAAGCCTCCTGCAAAATCCACAACACATTAAAACAAAACACACACTCATGAAAAGAAAAAAAAAACCGACAATAAAAGACAACAAAAACCTGAGCAAAGATCGGGGAGACAGCCAAAACTACGAAAAGGGCTACAAAGAGAAGGCGTTTGTTGGGGTTTGAGCTCAAACCCATGTCGAAAAACAAAGAAGAAAGCGAGATTCTTAGACACGGGGGTGTTTGGCTGCCGACAAAATTGGTGGGAAAGTTGGGGTCTAATGAAATGAAATCTGGTTGTCAAGTACAAAAGACAGAGAGTAAGAGATCCTGCTGAGATCTCTAAGGGCAGGCGTGCAAAGGAAAAAAGTTTACATATACAAAATAATAAAAATGGCAGAAAATTCAAGAATTCTGACTAAACATTAATGATTAAACAATTACGGGCCAAATAATCTTTTATTATCAATAAAATAATACTAAATTTAGCAATTTTTATAAGGCCAAAGCACCTAATTCCATCTAGGTTTTTCTGACTAACAAAAAAAAAAATTCGCTCATCAATAATGATTTTGATTGTCAAGTTAAAGATATTTTTATTTTTTAAATAAATAAATAATAAAATAATTTTTTAATTTAAATTTGACTTATTTGAATCGAAATAAGAATTTGATTAAAACCCTTAAAAATGATTATAAAAAATATGTGGTTAGGGAAAAAGAAGTAGGAGTGGACATATAAAAAATTCACCTGGAAATAGTAAAAAAGCCGTTGTAAGAACCGGTCCGAGATTCTGTATCCGGTTCGACTTCACTCCAGCTTTCTCACGTACACAATCTTGCCACTCGCTTTCTCTATTTTCCACGTGTCCAGTTAACTACTTTCAACAGTAATCATAGTTTCCAAATTGTTATGCTTGCCACGTGGATAAATCACGATTATAATACATATAATATATATTTTTGAATTATGTGGATTCTGGTTTAAAGTTATATTCAATTTAAATTTGAGTCAAAGTTTCAAATCAAACAAAAAAAATTTCATATCAAATAGAAAAAAAAAAGTTCGAATCAAACGAATTAAATTTTTTAGGAGTATAAATAGTTTGTTTTATTACAATTTAACAAAATTTTCAAATCAAAGCGAAGAAAATGGTTCATAAAAATTTTAAATAAAATCAAATAAAACAATTTTAAATTTCAAACCAAATTAAACTAAATTGAAAAAATGAAGGTTGATCGAAATTAAATTATGTTTGAACATATTAAAAATAATTTACTTTTAAATATTTTGTATTTAATAAATAATAATTAAATAATAATTATTTATTAAATAATCATATAAAGTACATATTCAATTTGAACAAATTAATATAAAAACAAATAATACGGCTAATTGCTTATCGAAAATTATGTCAACAATGATTTTATATATGTATTTAAAAAAAATTTTCTAATTTAATTCAGTTTGAAATTATTAAAACAACAACCCGAGCGGCAAACTATTTTTAAAATTTATCAATCAAAATCAAATTGGTACCAAATTGTAATTTTTAAATAATTTAGTTCAATTTTATGATTTAAACTAAATTACACACACTCCTAACTTTTCTTATTTTTTAAATGATTTTTTTTAAATTTGAACATTTTTTCTTGCTCTCCATGATTTGAATGATTTATTGATTTTTTTTTTATTAATTGCTCATCTAAACCTAGTAATGGATTGTGTTGATCTCAAGTTAAAAAACCCTAACTTGAGGGTGCACGATTTACAAAAATATGTGTTAGTATCAAAACTGGTCCATATCAGTGAACCAACCCAAAAAACATGTGAATCGATCAGTTAAAAACTCATGAAGACATAAATTTCAAAAGATTATAAAATGTGCACAAACCCTAAGGTTGAGATAATCAAGTCAATATGGACCGTTAGATGCTATTTTTTGACCAACCTTCTTTCGATATGATTCATGATACAACAAACTATACTAAAAGAAAAATAATATTTCAATAAAAAATAATATTTCAAATTCATACATCGAATGACATAATACGATTTAATTGACTTATGGGTACTCAATAAATTATTCCACCTCATTTAAAACATATAAACTTGTATCAGCGTTTGTCCATTAAGAGATTGCCACGTCATCATACAACTATCCAATTCTAACTCAGATACACAGAATACTCCGCCCAGAAGCCAGATAGAATAACAGGTGTAAACTATTTAGGGCGAGTACTGGCACGAAGAAAACTCTTGCGTGTGGGGAAAAACGTAGCGTCTTCCGTTAAGTGCAAAAACGCGGGTGAGCAAAGAGAGTTGTCTGGTTTGGTTGGTTGGCTGGTTTTTATTCCTTTTGATTCTATTTTTCAGTTTTCTGTGGAGAACAGAAGACGACGCGCTGTCCTTTCACTTTCTTTTTTCCTCTTTCTTTTCTTCTCTCGCATCAAATTCAAAATAAAAACTAAAAAATTATCAATAATTCAATCTTCGTCGTCCTCGTGCTGTGCCGAGTAATTTTCGCGCCATAATTCTCGTTTTCTTCTGCTTCGTCGGTCAGTCCGTACGTTCCATGCTTCACCTGAAGGATTTGATTGTAGAGTGAGAACGGACAGGCGTGGAGAGGGAGAAGGTGAGGGACTGAAGGTGTCGGCGGAAAAGAGTGGAGAGGGAGTGTGGTGATGGAGGAAGAATGGACTTCGAAACCGGAATTTCGATGTCCCGTGGCGGCGGTGGCGGTCTGATGGAGGGAACGTCACTGTCGACGTCGTTGAACCAAGGTTTTTATGTTTAAAGTACGAATTGACTTTTTCTGTTTGGTGGTTGTTGCAGAGCAGTTCCTTTTTCTGGTTTTTTGTTTGTTTGATTCTGTGAATTGTCTGTTTTGTCCTTCTGGTGTGTTGTGATTTGTTCATATTGATCATCGATTGAATTTGTATTATTATTATTTTTATTGTTTTCATATGTAATGTTTTATATGCAAGTCAAGTTCAAATATTTCTTTTGGTTTCATCACATTTTGTGAGTGTGTAAATTTAATGAAATATTTGTTGTTTTGATCAATTCGGAATACATTAAATTGTTGAATATGGTAAAGTTATGAAGAAAATGAGTGAGAGGAAGTTCATGTGTGATCTTTCAAATGCATGGTTCTTGTGAAGATATGAAGATTTAAGGATACGATCTTCAACAAATTTATTGTAGATTGTTATTTGTGATAGGGTTCTTCTATGGTGATTTTGCTTTTTGATTGATTTAGAGTTGAGCTATGTCACTTTGACTTTAGTTATTCTTTTTCTATAGTGCTTTGCCACTTGATCAAATTAATGTGTTCAACTTGTACAATTTCCTGTATTTGGTCTTATTTCTTTTCCTGGAATTGGATTTTACGGTACATAGTTTGGTAGTATTTACATATGAGTGGAAAGTAAAATAAAATATTCTTTTTATGATGCAATATATGTTAGCTAATAAAGTAAAAATTATGAAGCAAAGCTTGGGGTTTATTTGGATCTGGGACAGTATTAGAAAAAGTGCTTTCTGAAGTTTTTTTTTTTCCCAAGGCATTGCAATTAATTTGTTCCCTCATTCTGTTTATCTACTGATATGCTGTAATTTATATTATGCAACTTTTAATTCTGGTTTGCTTTTTGGGGACTTCCCTTGTGATTATTTAGTATATTTCAGTCAAAGATACGCTACCGCCAGATGAATGAGAGTTTTTATGCTTCTGGAATATCATTTGTGGAGAACATGAAGGCTGAAATTGTAGAACTTGATTGTCGTTTGACACAGTTCTGCTATAGATGTTTTAATTTTACTCCTTTAATGTTTTTTAGATGCTATGTGGCAAATGAACTTGAGACCAAATGAAGCAATGGAATCTGGATCCTATCCTGAGCGTCCTGGAGAGCCAGATTGTTCTTACTACATCAGAACAGGTCTTTGTAGATTTGGAGCAACATGTCGATTTAATCATCCTCCTAATCAGAAGCTGGTACAGCTGCAGCATTTTTGGACAATTCTTATGAACTCAAAGAGTAAATTATAGACAAATGAGATAATACCAATACATTTCCAGTGAGGTTCTTAGTTTTGAAGTCTTTTCTCCTTCTGTTAATGTATAGTCAATGAAGGTGGTTGAATAGCTAGGCACATATATATTTGCACTAGTTGTACTTAATAGAAAATATAGTTGTAAAATTATTTTAGTGACTCAATATTTACTACACATGAGACACATACACATATAGACCTGCACATTATCCTTAACTTTTATTTTCCAAGTTGACCATACTTTGCTAAAAGTTTGAGCATCATGGTTTTTGGATTATACCATGACACAACTTAGGCTTTGGGGATTCAATATCTTAAGCAAGGTTATTTTGAATTCCAGGCGATCGCTACTGCAAGGATTAAAGGGGAGTTCCCTGAAAGATTAGGACAACCTGAATGTCAGGCATGTATTCTGTTATCTGAATGAAACACTGCATTCTGTATCTCTTGCTTTGCATTACTTCATTTTTACTGAACATAGTAGAGAATTGAAGTTATTCTTACAGCAGCTTGTATGAATTTAAGACTAAGAACCTCTAGGTATTTTGATGGAGTCATATGCCCCTGTTTGACATGAGGTGCCCCTTGTTTGATTGTTGCCTCCAGTGATTGTTGCTTAGATTTTTCCTTTTGATTAAAGCCATTCTAGAGAGAGGCACATTTAGGAGTTGTCGTTGATAGAATTTGGACTTTAATGAAAAAGCCACTGCAGAGTAATGTAGTTGTTAGGGTATTTACTTGTGAAAATGAAAGTGGAACTTGGGGGTTTCTATTTAATCACTTCTATAACCAGTACAGCTGCAGGTTCAAGTGATATTAATTCATTGTATTAGACAGTTGACCTGGAAAGATGACTGTTTGTCACATTAACTTGATGATCTGATTTGAGGTCTTCATGTGCATCCTGGTCATGTCTCAGATTACATAATTCACAACTTTGTTGGAAAATTCCTGTAAGTATTAGAAATTTGTGATGTTCTTCTAGCTGGGTTTTTGTGTTTGTGTGAACATTTTTTTTGTCCATTGAATTGTCATTGTTATGCTTGTCTTTGGTTCCACATTGCACTATATTTGAGCTTATACACTGTTGTTAAGTCTTCACCTATCAATCAAAACTTATTTCCGTTAATTTAATGATTTTATGGACACTAATCAAATTTTAGTTTGAAACTATTTGATTAGATAATTTGGAAGTTGAACACCATTTAATTTATTTGGTAAGGTCTCTTATAATTGTTCGACGGGTGGTTTGTAATTCTGCTCACATTTGGGTTGGGGGAGTAGGGGTATGTGGGAAACAATAGGGAACCTTTAAATCTTTAATTGCTTTACTCTTGTTGTTGAGGATTACTATATTGAATAGAAATTTAGATAGAAGATGGAAATTGCATAATTGCATTGAATGCTAAAATGTTGTGCGCTATATGCCCTTTTATTGTGAGTTTTTTTAATGGTCTATGTTGTATACAGAAGATACTTTATAATTTCTTGAACATCTCATACTGACAAGTTAACATTCTGCTTGAACTATTCAGTACTACCTGAAGACGGGAACTTGCAAGTTTGGAGCAACATGCAAGTTTCATCATCCTAGAGACAAGGCTGGAATTGCTGGAAGAGTCTCTTTAAATGTTTTGGGCTATCCACTTCGTCCGGTTTGGAGTTTTTATTTTCCTTTGATTCTATAAGTAGTAGTTTAATTTCTTGATTTGATATAAATGCCCAATTTTTCTTTGTCTCATTCTCTTGTTTTTTCTGTTTTCCTTTGTTTTTATGCGATGGCTCAATATGAATACTGAACAAAATTTTGCTCAATCTATATTTTTACTGGTATATTTTTGTAATAATTGGGAAGCATACATCTATACATTAATGTTACAATTCTCATTAGTGACCAGGCAAAACATTTTGATTTTGCTTGAGTGAGTAGCAATATTTGTTGATTTTTCATTTATATATATGGATCGATACCAGATATTATGGCCATTAATATATTGGGCTTTATTCATGTGTTAACACTTGTAGTTCTACCTTTTCTTTTTCTGACATTTTATGTGTTGATATTTTTTTCTTCTTAGATTAGATGATACCATTTATTTATTTGCTGTACTTCCTTGTTACCCCCAGAATGAAGCTGAGTGCGCTTATTATTTAAGAACTGGAAAATGCAAATTTGGAGGCTCTTGCAAATTCCACCATCCTCAACCAACCAACATGATGGTTTCATTGCGTGGCTCTTCCGTTTATCCCACTATTCAATCTCCAACAACTCCTGGTCAACAGTCTTTTCCAGGAGGAATTACAAACTGGTCTAGAGCATCTTATATTCTCAGCCCACGCTGGCAAGCACCTTCTAGTTATACGCCTTTGATTTTACCTCAGGGAGTGGTTTCAGTTCCAGGTTGGAATGCATACAGTGTAAGCTTTTTTGTACTCCTTTTTACTGAATATTATGAATACATTAAGTATGCTTTTTCACATGTGTTGAGAGAGGTATGACTAAAAGCACCTAAACAAA
>JAJEJH010001142.1:0-42704 GCA_026122585.1 Anacardium occidentale | reverse complement strand
AAACAATTTAACATTAAATAAAACAGAAAACAGTAATACTTTAGGGGTAATATTGTCATTTTATGATTAAAATTTTATAAAAAATATAAAATTTAAAAAAATTAAAATATATATTAAAAAATTTTAAGAAATTTGAAGCAGCCGCCGTCGCCGTCGCCACTGCCGCTACGGTGGCTGCTGCTGATGGAGCCAGGTGGCCGTTTTCGGCCACCTGGGGGCCTCCCTGTTCGGTGGAGGCTGTCAAATCTGGCCGCCTCAGTTTTGGCGGAGGCGGCCAGATCTGACCACCTCCGCTAGAAGAAGCTGTCGGAAACGGTCGAAAAGGGTCGGCCTTGGTCATAGCGACCATTTCCGACCTTTATTTTTGACGGAGACGGCCATATCTGGCTGCCTCCTCCAAAACTGAGGCGGTCAAATTTGGCCGCCCTCACCGAACGGGGAGGCCAGATCTGGCCTCCACTAAAACCAGGTGGTCGAAAACGGCCACCTGGCCCCTTCAACGGCAACCACCGCCGCGGCACTGGTGGCGGTGGCTGCTTAAAATTTTTAAACATTTTGAAAATTTTTTAATATATTTTTTAATTTTTTTAAAAAATTATTTATATTTAAATTTTTTTTATAATTTTATTATAAATATTTATTTTTTAAAAGGGTATTTTAGTCATTTGAGTATAAAAATTATAAAAAATGTTTTTATAGGTGGGAGACTGAGCTTTTGAAACTTGGAGGGTCGGACTTTGTCCCCGCCTCAAACTATGGGTGGGAAATAGTCCTTTGGCCTATAATATATATTAAAACTTATTTTTACTAAAAATCATATGTTTGCCCTTAGCCTAACTTTTTAAAATTCTTTTTAAAAATATTGTTGTGATTTGATGATTCTGTAAATAATCATATCTAAAAACATCTACTATATTGATCAGACTGATGAATACATAGATTTGACACCCTGACCATGTAAGCTTAATCCTACTTAAACTACTAATGCACAATCAGTACTCAATTTCTAACAAGCTTGGTTAATGATCATGTCTAATTTCTAATAAATGCTAGTTCCTAATTCTAATGGGTGTGCAATCGCAAGTGTCTTCTTGTATTCACCTCTAAAATGATGTCTAGAGCATCATATTTTCTATTTTAAAAACATATATTTGGATTTTTAGATTTATTTTTTTTTTTTTTGAAAACTCTGGTGGCATGCCATGTAATGTAATGCTTATCATGAATAATATCATGTCTTCTTTTGACATTCTTAGTTCTGGGTGCCGATATGAATTCATATTTGAAGTCAATTATGATTTTGGAAACATCATCATCAACCCATGCCTTGGTGCCTCTAAAATGTCTCTCAACCCAATTTCAACTATTTCAAGCTATCTAGATAAGAAAAATAAGCTTATTCGGGTTCAATCGGAGCGTTCGAAAGAAATTCTAGATCTATTTACACAACTTTCCCTAAGGCCTTTGAATCATGCTCAAAATTTACAAAATTCAAAAATGGCACATGAAAGAGTCAAATTCATCAAATGGCTTCATACAAAGCCAAGGAAAAAAATAAAAACTGATTCAAATGAGAATCGGGCTAAGAATGCTCAAAGGAAGAATTACCATGGCGCGCATGGCCACACACATGCTTATTGGCCTATCATGCAACACGCACGTGCGTTGCCTTAGAGAATAAGCAAGTGCGTCTACTACGCATGCACCTTTGCCTTGCTGCAGGCAACATTTCTACGCTACGACATGGCACCGCAACAGTTGTATTCTGGCCACATTTCAACTTTTCAAGCTTTTCAAGCCAAATTGCATACTTTTGACATCCAAAACTCCTCTAACGCAATATCCTTGATATTTTTGGATTTCAAATGATTTCTAATGTGGATACAAATGCCAATGACTCTTTGAATCAAATTCAAATATTCGAATTGAAAATTTGAATCAAAGACAATTCAATCAATAGGAAAATACAAGCATGCATGATATAATATTTTAAAATTATTTACCTTATAATTTTGCATTGTAAATCGTTTTTAGGCCACTTTAATACCTTTGTAATTTTCTTTTAATATTTTATTTATTATACTTATAATGTATTTTAAGTAACTAGGGTTTAGCTTAAGGTTAACCATGAATAAAGTTTGTATATATAACCAGTTTTTTGGAATGAAAGAATACTGAAATTGCTCTTTGTTCCTTGGTACTTGTTGGCCCTTGTAAACTCATAATTTCCTTTATCCAAATTTTCATTTGCAAGAAGGAATTTGGTGGTGGAAGAGCCTTGGTGATGAAACTTTCCTTTTTCCTTGGTTCACCCTCAAATTGGTGGAGTAGTCCTTTATATTTGAGGTTTCACAATCTTGTAATCATTTGTCAAGTAAGTTAAAATTTTATTCAAATTGGTGGCTAGATCTTTTAGGCTTATACTGACTCCTCCTTACTTTACAGAATTATCTCATGTTGTTATGGATATTATTCTCTTTCTCTTACCTTCCTTTAGTTGTTGTTTGATGATCTTGGGAGGTTAGTTATTAGGGATTTGAACTTGCTTTTGGTTAGACTTGGAGTAGATAGAATGTAGGATGAATGTGGCATGGATTTTGTATAGAATGACATGATTTTGGGCTTGTTTTGGTGCTGGAATTTTAAGGTGACATTTATGAAATTTTCATCACTAAAAATACAACATTAGGGTTGTGAATCTTGATCATGTGCCTTAGAATCGCTTATTGATGCTCTATTTTCTATTTTATAAATTTTCACTAAGTGCACGGGCATGCCTGTGGTCATGTGTATGGTCATGTTAGCTTCTGTAAATTTCTCACTAAATTCTGGCTTGCTATACGGTCGTGCATAGTTGGCATAGATCTCGTGCATGCAACAACTTGTTGGGCATCATGGTATCTAGCTTGCATGGCTCTATTATCTGAAAGTGAGTAGACAATTGTGACCTTTTTAAGCACAGTCATACTCTTAAGTTTTACAATACATAAAGGCAACTTCACACGACCGTAATATTATAGAAAATGCGATTGCACAGGCATGTGCTTGCGAGCACACGGTCTTGCATCCTACTTTGTTTCTGTAATATCACATCTAGAAGTTTCAAAGCTTGGCTAAACTCAACCAAACTCTTAATCACTTCAATCAAATGGTTCCACAAACTTCATACAGCAACAAGAACATACTTATTTCATTTAATTCACTAAAATCATATTATATTCTCCATTATTCTCAAGGCAAAACATAAAAACATAACATGCTTCTAAATCACCATCTCATCTTTCAAACATGCTAAACAGACATCAACCATACAACCAACATCATTAAAGCTCAAACAACAAAAAGAACATGCTATGAAACATGGTAAAAAAGGTAAGAAACACTTACCTATGGCTATGGAATTGTCTCTCTCTCTAACTGGTGCTCTCTCTCTATTTGGATTGGTGGTTGCTAGCTACTCTCCCTCTCTAGTTGGATTCTCATTAGAATGGGAAGAAAGTTTTGGGTAAAATTGATGAAGTTTATATTGAAAAAATTAGAAGAAATCCAACTATATATAAGGCGACACTAGGACGCACGATCGTGTGTCACCTTAACACATAGTTGTGCACTGGGAAAATTCCAGGTTCTAGCTCTTCCCGCACTGTACATGAAATAGTCTTCCAAGAAGATTCATGCACATGCCTCCAAATGACTATTCTACCCCTTACACTCTATAAATTCTATTTAGTATCTAAAATCTCTCTTTTAGCCCTAATTTTCAACCTAAAAAAATAATTCTAACCTCAGGATATTACAAGTGTAACCCACAAGAAATCATGATGACTTCTAGATTGATTCAATGAGCACATGGCTTGCACATACGATACATTAAATTCTTGAAACCTACCTTTTTTAGGCAAGTATGGAATCCTAACTATCCGTATGACATCTATATATACAGTAAAGGCATAGATTTTCCACAATCCTACTCTCACGTTGAAATTTGCTAATTGTTAATTGTTAATTGCTACAAGTGTTTGGATGTTAAGTCACGAGGTGGAAGAAGAATACAAGTTTTGCACCAATAAGTGAGTCCCTCTTACAAGACATTGTTATGGGTCGTCTTATTTTAGATCTTTATTTAATTAAGTAATTCTAAAATTTTTATTGGTTATATGATAAAAAATTTGAAAAAAAAAATTACATATCCAAATAAAAATAAACTCAATTAGAGCGATTATAAATATTATTGTATCAATATCTATTTATATATATTTACTCATCTTTAACATCTAAATTCTTAAAATCTTCAAAAATATCTTCAACTACTTAATTTTACTACTTGAATTTTGCAATCATAAATCATTCATGCATATAATAGTATCAATTATATTTGTATGTAAGTTTGACTATATATCATCTAAAACGTATTCACGTACACTAAAAATTGATTTCAATACTACAATAAACATCAAAGATGTTAATAAATCAAATGTCATAATGAAAAGCACAAGATAAGTATTTTGATGTATTTAATATTTACAAAATTTAGAGTAACTGAAACTTAAGCCAACCACTTGTTTACTTTTCCATAGGATAAACCACAAGCATGACTTGCCTTCAGCAAAACTACTAGAACTTACCCATGTTTCTTAAGTTTGTTCATTGTTTTTTTTATTAATTGGTCAAAGGACTTAATTCTACTCAAGGTTTTCTTAAATGACAAAGTTTTACTTATCAATTTTTTAAAACCCAAACACTCACTCATGAAGCATTTTTCATCAAATTTTGTTAACTTTTTTATAGAATGACCAAAATACTTTCAACCAATGAAAAAATAAAAAATTATAATAAAAATAACAATGAATATTAAAATATTTTTAAAATAAAATAATAAAAATTAAAAAATGAAACCATCATCAGCTGTAATGTCTATAAAAAAATAAATCAGATAGTAAAAAATGATCACTTAATTCATTGGATGACTAGATCTGGTATCCCCGTTTCAAGTCCGCGAGTATAAGTCGTTTCAGTAACATTTTCACTTTATGAATTAAACGAAAGGGGCTTGTAATTCTGAAACCAAAAAGTCCCAGTACTGGTATGATCCAACGGTGGAAAATTCACAAGTTTGTGTTTCTTTTGCAAAATTTCAATGGTTGTAATTGTAAAAATGACAAGAATTGCTAACTTGAATGATTTTGTACTTTCGTTGAAAAAGTTAATGAAAATGGTTGAAATAATTCATCAAAACTCTCTTCAATTTTTCAATTCTGCTTTCTTTCAGTGGAAATGCCATTAATGGCTGCCGTTCAATTCAATCAGATCGTTCAGCAAGAGATATAACTTTCATTTGGCTGAGGTTGCTGAAAAATGCATCACTTTCCCCGACGGCTTGCTCAGAGGTGGCGCTGGTGAACAGGGCCAAGGCTTAGATCATTATGGGTCGTCTTTTGTCACGTGGTGGATGTTATTTAAGTCACGTGGTGGAAGAAGAATACAAGTTTTGCACGAATCAGTGAGTCACTCTTACAAAAAGACATTGTTATGGGTCGTATTTTGTCACATCATTATAACTTAATATTAAATGCATGTCTATCTTAATTTAGATTTTTTATCTAATTATTTTTATTGGTTATATGATTAAAAAATAAAAAATAAAAAAAATTGTGTATCCAAATGAAAATAAATTCAATCATAGCATTTATAAATATGATTACATTAATACTTATTCATACATGTTTACTTATCTTCGCATCTAAATTTTTAAAATTTTTAAAAATACCTTTAACTACTTAATTTTATAAATTAAATTTTATAATCATCTAATAATTTATACATATAATAGTATCAATTATATTTATACGTAAATTTGATTATATGTCAATTAAAATATATATACCTGTATTAAAAATTGGTTTTAACACTACAATAATAGATATTAATAGATAAAATGTCATAACAAAGAGCACAAAATAAATATTTTAATATATTTACAAAATTTAGTATAATTGAAACTATCTATCACTTACCTCTCCATAGGATAAACCACAGGCATGACTACTTGCCTTTAGAAACTACTAGATCTTACCCCCTATTTGTTAAGTTTGTGCATTATTTTTATATTTAATTGGCCAAGGACTTAATCCCACCCAAGGTTTTTTTAGATGACAAAATATTATTTATCAATTAAAATCCAAGTACTTATCCATGAAGTGTTTTTCATCAAATTCTATTAATATTTTTATAAAATATCCAAAATACTCTCAACCAAATAAAAAGTAAAAAATTATAATTAAAATATCAATTAATTTTAAAATATTAAAAATAATTTTTAAAATAAAAAAAATTAAAAGATGCAATATAGTTGACCCCAATAACTATCAAAGAGTAAATCAAATTGTCAAAAATAGTTATTTGATTTACTAGACAACTAGATTTGATTGCCTCTTTTTTGTGAGATGGTATATTTTAACGAATGCAGATGATGGCCAAAAATGGTTGGCTTTGTTTATAGCAGTAACAAGATGTTTAAATCTAATCATCTCAGACAATAAGATAGTTAGATGGTTATTTTTGGCCACCTTTTTTATTTTTTAAAAATTGTTTTTAATATTATTTTTTAAATTTTATTTTTTATTATTATTTTTATATATTTTAAAAATTTTATTACTTTTAAAAATTTACTTTATTATTTATTATTATTATTTTAAATTATTTGTATTTAAAAATAAAAATATCTTTTTAATTATTAATATTTAATAATTGATTGTCAAATTTAATTATTAACTTTGGTTAAAGGGTAAGTATTTAAGTTTTAAAAAATTAATAGGTGAGACTTTGTTATTTAAAAAAAAAAAAAAAACCTTGCCTGTGACTAAGTCCTTTGACCTATTTAATTTCATAAAATTATATATTTGACCAAACAATTTTAATAGCTCAGCCATAGGCTATCTCAATAGTATATGTTAATGAAAAACATTTGAAATAATTCATTAAAATTCTCTTCAATTTTTCTTTCAAGCGGTTGCTCTTCAATCGTATCGTTCAGCAAGAGATGGATGTCACAACCCGCAAATTCCCGCAAAGGCCAAAGCACGCAGCTCCGCAGTCAAGGGAGGACCAAGTGTGAACGCGGGTGCGTATGCAGCTGCCCACGTATGAACGCAGGCGGACCAGGTGTGAACGCGGGTGCGTAGGCAGCTGCCGAGGAGCGTCAGCAAGCTGGTGTGAACGCAGGTGCGGCCAGCAAGCAGGATGCGCAAGCAAGCATGACGCAGCAGCTTGGCCATGTAGACCAGTTGCGTAAGCTGCTGGGTGTGCACGCAAACAGGTGCGTGAGCAGCTAGCAGCGCACACAGGCCATGTGCGGAAGCAGCTCACGCAACAAGCAGGCAGCTGAGTGAGCAGCTAGGTGACGCACGCAAGCAGCTGAGTGAGCAGCTTTGTGACGCACGCACGCGACAAGCAGGCAGTTGAATGAGCAGCCAGGGCAGCAAGCAAGCAGCTGAGTGAGGAGCTAGGTGACGCATGCACGTAGCAACTAGGCAGCTGAGTGAGCACCAGGTGAGTAAGCAGCTGAGCAGGGGCGGTGGCTGAGGCCCTGCATGTATGCCACCTCCTGCTTACAACCCTGCCAGCCGACCTTGCCTGTCAACGTGCATGTACGCCACCTCCTACTGAGAACCCTGCTAGCCTACCTTGCATGTCAAGATGCATGCGATGCTAGCATGCATGCGCGCCACCTCTTGCCGCCCACCTCTTGCCCAGCAAATCAGCAACAGGCAGCTGACTGAAACCTTATCCACAGCAGGTCAAGCACCTCTATTGAAAGGCTATAAATAGGGACATAGACTTATGTATAAGTCATGTTGCAGCAAATTAAGAATTGAGTGTATAGATTAAGCTTGTAGCATCAATTGTATAGAGAAAGAAAGTTTTCCCAGCATTTTTGATATTGCTCTCTCATTTCTACCTTTCTAAGTTCGATTATCGCAACCGCAACACAGCGCTATTTCTCGCATCGCAAACCAGGGTCAGGCTTACTTAGCTCGACGGACTGAGTTAAGTGTCGCACAGGGTGAGCGTTGGGTGTTCATCCCGTGACAAGTGGTATCAGAGCAAGTTCGTGATTTGGGACAAAGATGGCAAGCTCAAGTGAAACTCCTGTCGTGTACGAAGGATGAGAGCGCGAAAGGAGAGTGCCAGAGAACATCAGGCAACGCAAGGAGAAGTCGAGGGACACCATGGTTGACATGAACGCCAGGCTCGCAAGGATGGAACTTGTGATGGGTGACAAATTCGACCAAGGGGAGTTGGCTGAGCGCACGACAACTCTCGAAAATAGCCAAGGGGTGCTTAGAGAGGAGATGTCCACAGCGCTGAACGTTGTCACAGGGTCATGTCAAGAAAATGGTGAGTCACTCAAAAACTCTCTTACTGCTGATATTCTAGTCCTTCAACAGGAGGTTCGTTCATTGCGGGAGGAGACCACAAGATGGCAGAACGAGCTCGAGCAGGTCAAGGGCGATTGGGCGCTTTGTAAGATGGCAGTCACGCAAGGGCGAATGGCTACCACCGGAGCAGCTCAAGCTCATTCCAAACTTGAAGTCCCCAAGCCAAAGTCATTCCGAAGCGAAAGGAACGCCAAGGAGATTGACAACTTCCTTTGGAGTCTCGAGTAGTACTTTCGAGCATATGTAGTAGAGGAAGATGCGAGCAAGATAGACCACGCCAGCCTATATTTGGTAGACACCGCGATGGTTTGGTGGCATCGAAGGCATGGCGAGATCGAGAGAGGCATCAGTAATATCCAAACATGGCAAGATTTCAAAGGTGAGCTCAAACGCCAATTTTATCCTAAAAATGCCGAGCACGAGGCAAGGGCCAGGCTGCGTCGTCTTAAACATCACGGTAATATCAGAGACTACATGAAAGAATTTTCGAAGTTCATGTTGGAGATTACCGATTTTCCTGAGAAGGAGGCCCTGTTTTCCTTCCTGGATGGGTTGCGACCATGGGCTAAGATGGAGATCCAGCGTAGGGGCACACAAGATTTGAATACCGCGATGGTAATAGCGGAGTCACTCATGGAATTCAGTAAACCCGAGAAGAACAGGGACCAGTTGCGCAAGGGACAAGACAGAGGAGACTGCAAGTTCTCAAGCAGTTGGGAAAATCACCGAACCTACTTTCCGTGAAAGGACACCTGAGAGAGGGACGATCCAGACAGTCAGGTCAGTGGAGACCGAGACCGCGGGAACAGAGATGATCGGGAGAGAAGCAACCGGGAGGTTCGGGACAACGGTAAGGCTCCCCTCAAATGCTTCTTATGTGATGGGAACCATTGGGCCAGGGAGTGCCTAAAACGTAGTAAATTATCTGTACTCATGGAGGAATGGGAGGAATCGGCACCGCAACAGCATGCTGGTTCTCTACAAAGCTTTAGTGCCATCAAGGCCAACGTTGATGAAACAAAGCCCAAGAGGACCGGGCGCCTCCAAGTTATGACTCGCGTGGGTGAGTAGGATGTGCGAGCTTTAGTGGACACAGGAGCGACGCACAATTTCATGGAGGAATCAACGGCCAAGAAGCTTGGATTAAAGCTCAAGCAGGCGCAAGGATGGTTCAAATCGGTGAATGTGGAACCACAAACGACTTGTGGCAAAGCTCGTAACATACCTATCCACATAGGGCAATGGAAAGGTAAGTTAAATTTCTCAATAGTTTCGATGGATGATTATCCAATTGTACTCGAGATGGAGTTCATGGATCAAGTCAGAGCTTTACCAATTCCTTTCACTGACACCATGATGATCTTGGAGGAGGGGAACCCAGGATTGGTGCCATTAGCCAGGGAAAGCACCATCACCGCCAAGAAGATTTCTGCCATGAGACTCAGCACGGAGCTGAAGGAGGCAGAAGATACAATTCTGGCCACCAAGGGGGAGGACCAGACTTGGCACACAGCTGAACTGCGGAGGAAGGTTTAGGAGAAGCACAAGGAGTTCTAGGATGTGATGTCAGCGGAGGTACGCGGGAGGTGACCATGCTCAGAAGGAGTAGTCCATCACACCAAGGGGAGACTGGAACAGCATTACCACAATACCGACAGACCGCAAAGCCTTTACAAGACTGCAAAAGATTGAAGCAACAGGGGCCAACCTATTCGGGAGTGCAACCGAAGAGGGACAGACGAATGCCAAAGCAAGCTTGGAAGCCACGACAGACTGATGGCAACACAAGCGGCCAAGCAACGAGGTCTGCAAAAAGCTGTGAACCCATGATGAGGGCATCACGAATTAGGCGGGGGAGAGTGCCACAACCCGTAAATTCCCGCAAAGGCTAAAGCACGTAGCTCCGCAATCAGGGGAGGACCAAGTGTGAACGCAAGTGCGTATGCAGCTGCCCAGGTGCGACAGCGAGCTGGTGTGAACGCAGGCGGACCAGGTGTGAATGCGGGTGCGTAGGCAGCTGCCTAAGAGTGTCAGCAAGCTGGTGTGAACGCAGGTGCGGCCAGCAAGCAGGATGCACGCATAAGCATGACGCAGCAGCTTGGCCATGTAGACCAGTTGCGTAAGCTGCTGGGTGCGCACGTAAACAGGTGCGTGAGCAGCTAGCAGCGCACGCAGGCCATGTGCGGAAGCAGCTCACGCAACAAGCAGGCAGCTGAGTGAGCAGCTAGGTGACGCACGCAAGCAGCTGAGTGAGCAGCTTGGTAACGCATGCACGCGGCAAGCAGGCAGCTGAATGAGCACCCAGGGCAGCAAGCAAGCAGCTGAGTGAGCAGCTAGGTGACGCACACACGCAGCAAGCAGGTAGCTGAGTGAGCACCCAGGGACGCAAGCAAGCAGCTGAGTGAGCACCAAGTGAGTAAGCAGCTGAGTAGGGGCGGTGGCTGAGGCCCTGCATGTACGCCACCTCCTGCTTACAACCCTACCAACCAACCTTGCCTGTCAACGTGCATGTACGCCACCTCCTACTGAGAACCCTGCTAACCTACCTTGCGATGCTAGCATGCATGTGCGCCACCTCTTGCCGCCCACCTCTTGCCCAGCAAATCAGCAACAGGCAGCTGACTGAAATCTTATCCACAGCAGGTCAAGCACCTCCATTGAAAGGCTATAAATAGGGAGATAGACTTATGTATAAGTCATGTTGCAGCAAAGTAAGAATTAAGTGTATAGATTAAGCCTGTAGCATCAATTGTATAGAGAAAGAAAGTTTTCCCAGCATCTTTGATATTGCTCTCTCATTTCTACCTTTCTAAGTTCGATTATCGCAACCGGAGCGCAACGATATTTCTCGCATCGCAAACCAGGGTCAGGCTTACTTAGCTCGACGGACTGAGTTAAGTGCCGCACAGGGTGAGCGTTGGGTGTTCCTCCCGTGACATGGAACTTTGGTTTGGCTGAGGTTAGTAGGACAATGCATTGACTTTTCCGGCGGCTTGTTCAGAGGAGGAGCTTTTGTGCACAAGGGAATTGGGATATGCAGTGGATGGAGTTCGTGAAGTGGGCGAAGGCTCAGATGAAGTCATTATATTTTTGTTCACATAATTTTATTTTATTTTTTTTTTAACGTTGAAGAATTCGGCTCAAGTCTTATAACAATTTGTCATCCAAACTATTCTTAAGTACTATTTGGATGTTAAATCTTACGGTAGAAAAATAAAGTTTTGAACGAATAATGATACCATCTTTGGTAAATTGAAGACTTTATGTTTTATAACATCTATTTAGCTTATTATTACGAGTGAATTCTAATGTTTTCACTCGAGGTTTGAATTTAAAATACTTTTCATTTTTAATTGGTATAAATAATATATTTTCATTTATAAATAAAACTCTATTAATAAAAAATAACAGTAGGATTTTAAATTATTATTTATCCTTACTATTTAATTTTTTAAGATTAATATACAACTCTAAATTAAAAAAATTAAAAATAAACCATTTAAACATTTAAAACAATAAAAATGATATTTATTTTTCTTTTCTTTCACTTTCATCTCTTTATGGATAGGAGTATTTTTGTCATATAATCGTATAATAGAGTAAATTATAATTTTTTTAAATAATAAGGGTTTCTTTTAAATTTAAAAAAAAATTGAGATCTTTTAAAAACTTTTAAATTATTTATTTATCTCCAATAATTTTTAAAACAATAATTGCATCTCAAAAATTAAACAAAATATAATAAATTATAGATGTAAAAGTTATATTTCAATTATTTAGGTTATATAATAGTTTCAAATTTTATAAGAATTTAAAAAGATTTTAAGAATTGATTTATGAGCTTTGCAACATTTTTAAAAATTAAATTATTATATTTGAAAATTTTGAATCTAATCTATAAAACAATTATTTTTATTAAAATTGATAAATGATAAAATTATTATTTTATTTTTACATCTATATTTAATAAAATTTTATTTGAAGTGACTTATTAATAAAAAAAAATATTTTAAATCAAACTTTAGCCTGAAAAATGATATTAACTCTTAATTTATCTAATATTGACTAAGTATATAACTGTGTTTTATCACAATTATCTAGGGCTGACTCAAGAAGATATGTGATGTAGACAATAATTATTTCAATAATTCTCTAATAATATAAATATATAATAAAAATTGTTTAAAATTTATTTTACATCTTTCTTATTATTTGTGATATGCCCTTTAAAATTAAATTTGTAAATTTTAAGATTTAATGAGTATAAAGATTTTCTAAAAAAAAAGTTCAACAATTAAAAGTAGAGAATAAAAAAAAAAAAAGAAAATAAAACAATCAAAAAGACAACGGAAGAATTAAGCATTACGGTGATTATCCTTTATATAAAGAAAAATTTTAAAACTAATTAATACATAAATAATACATATTAGTCTATATAATAGGGTTAATATTTTAGAATTTAAAGAGATTCAATATTTTATAGTTATTATGCAATTAATGATGGATTATAATTGTCTAGATAATAAATATATTTTTAATTATTTTATAATATATAATTAAAAAAATTTAAATCCTTTTTTTAAGGCTTTGCTATAATAATAATAATAAAAAATTAATTATCACTTTATCACTTAAAAAAATCACAAACACCTAAAAATTTTTCAATTTTTTATATACAATTTTATTGCATCATCAATTTAAAAATTATATATATGGATAAAATCATTTTTTTAAATGAATATGTAAAATATATATTGTGCACATAATTTCCCTTATCCTACTAATTTTTAAAAATATAAGTGGATCCCAAATATGTTTCTGGGCGGGTATGGAAAGAGAAGACGACCTGCCAAGACATTGAAGAAAAGTTAAGAGGTGCGTATTTGAGTTTTTAAAAGCTAAGAGGTAACTTGAATTTTTAGAGAAACTTTGGGTGGGAATATAGCTTTTAGCCTTGATGACAAGTCAAATCAAACGCGTAACACGTGATCCCAAGGGGAAACGAATAAAACATGACTATTATATTACCGAGTGAGTCACTTTTCTCAAATAATTTTGACCACGAATCAGTCGATGGGATAATGTAATTGACTTTCTTTTTTTAATATAAAATAATACTTGACCCCATTGCCAGTCTACCGCTCGAGCTATAATGGCATCAAAAATTTCCCAGTCTTTCTCAGTCACCAGGCAAGCCCCAGAACTGATCCTTCCCGCGGAGCGGACACCGCACCAAGTGAAGAACCTTTCGGATATAGACGACCAAGAAGGCTTGAGGTTTCAGATTCCGGTGATATTTGTCTACAGGAATAATCATTCACCTGCTTTGGAAGTGAAAGATCCAGTGAAGGTTATCAGAGAAGCGTTAAGTAAAGCGCTAGTGTTTTACTATCCCTTGGCTGGAAGGCTGAGGGAAGGGGAGAATCGGAAGCTTATGGTGGATTGCAATGGGGAAGGGGTTTTGTTCATTGAGGCTGATGCCAATTTCTCACTTGATGAACTTAACGAAATCCATCCACCGTTTTCATGCTTGGAGGAGCTTCTGTATAACGTTCCAGGCTCCGATGGCATCCTTGGATGTCCATTGTTGCTTATCCAAGTGAGTTAATTTGAAGACTCCACTTCATTTCTTTTTTCATATCTTATCGTGAAAGACTAAATTTCCAAACCGGGCAGTTGATTCCAACTAAAACAAGACAAATAATTTAGGCCAAAGGACTGTTCCCACTCATAGTTTGAGGTCGGGACAAAGTCCCACCCGGTCTCCCACTCTTTGTATACATTTTTTTATAATTTTTATATTAAAAAATAATTAAATATCTTTTAAAATTAAGAGGTATAATAAAATTATAGAAATAATTTTTAAATATAAATATTTTTAAAATTTAAAAAATATTATAAAATTTAAAAATATATTATAAAATTAAAAATAAGGCGATTAAAATTAGATGCGTGATGAGTACTAGTACATACATTAGCAATCCCAGTGGCCGTTTCTAGCAATGCAGTTTAGAAGAGGTAGGGCTGCTTGTGTTAGAATAGCCAGATAAGCCCGGAACATAGAACCTTCGATCTAAGTACCTCGTCGAGAAACAAAGGTAGCAATAGAACTAGCAAATACATTTTACCATTTTGACCTTTATTTTGGAAGTAGAGGAATGCGTCACAGTCATCACCCTCTCTAAAAATAATACCCGCATTTGACCCGTCTACGCTCACGCTTAGAAGCAGAATGGTAGGAAAGCGGCCAACGGCTTCGTTAACTAGCGACCACTTCGCGCCGGCATTAGTAATTGTAGGCTGCTGGCATTTAAAATTTTTAGCCATATTTTTTCAAATTTTAAATATATTTATAAATCTTATTTTATTATTTTATAAAATTTTAATCATAAAATAATAAAATTATCCTTAAAATATTACTGTTTACAAATTATATTTAATATTGAATTTGATTAAGTGTGAGGGACTGAATTTTTTAAAACTTGAGAGTGGGATTTTGTCTCCACCTCGAACTATAGGTGGGAATATTTGGCCAATAATTTATGTTATACTCTCCAGTCAACTCAAAGATGCCAATTTTAGCGAGATGTTTTATTGTGTCGGAATTTGTAGAACAAAGTAATTTATAAACAAATATAAGTGAAATTCTTACTTTACCAGGAGTCTGAAATTGAATATTACAGGTGACTCGCCTCCTATGCGGTGGATTCATTCTCGCACTACGTTTAAACCACACAATGACCGATGGATACGGCTTAATCCAATTCGTAAACGCCATGGAAGAGATGGCTCAAGGAAAACCAACACCGTCAATAACTCCAGTATGGCAGCGGCACATCTTGAACGCCAGAAACCCACCACGCATAACACATATCCACCATGAATACTAACAGCTTGACGACTCCAACGACACCCTCAACACCACACACCCCAACGACCTCGATCACAAATCCTTCTTCTTCGGCCCCAACGAGATCTCATCCCTCCGCAACCAGCTCCCTCCCCACCTCAAAAACAGTTCAAGATTCGAAATTTTAATAGCCTCTATATGGAAATGTCGGACGGCTGCTCTTCAACTAGATCCCGAGCAGACTGTTCGGTTGTCTTGCTTAGTGAACATCCGAGGCAAGAGCAGTGGCATTCAGCTTCCTAAGGGCTATTACGGGAATGCTTTTGGATACCCGGCGGCGTGTGCGAAGGCGGGGAGTTTGTGTGGTTGTGGGCTGGGGTATGCGGTGGAGTTGGTGCAGAAAGCGAAGGCGCAGATGAGTGGAGAGTATTTGAGATCAGTGGCGGATTTGATGGTGTTGAAAGGACGACCGCGGTTCGCGAATATGGAGAATTATATTGTGTCGAATGTTACGAATTCGGGGTTTGCAGAGGTTGATTTTGGGTGGGGAAAGCCAGTGTATGCAGGAGCGGCGGGAGCTGTGTCGTTGATTAGTTTCTGTATGAAGTTTAAAGGGGCGGATGGGAAGAATGGGATTCTGGTTCCGATATGCTTGCCGAAATGGAATATGGTGAGGTTTGAGGGAGAATTGAACAGAATGATAGCCCAGGGAGCACTATTAGCAATGTCTTAGCTCTAAGGGATTTACTTAATTATAGAATTATATCCTGTTGCTCTAAGGGATTTACTTAATTATAGAGTTATATCCTGTTTTCAAGAAAACAAAAAATGGTATCTTTTTATTTTGGGAGCTAAATTAATTGTGTCAACAAAGTCTGTGATATATTATTTATTGTATTAAATAAATTAACATATGAATGGTGGGATATCATAAGCAAATATATTAACAAATTCATTCAAAAGTTCATATCCTAATTTATATAATAAAAATGATTTTGTAGGACACCAAAAAACGTTATACAAGTTAATGACTTCTCATTCATAAGTGTTTATATATTTTAAACAGAAGGTGTTTTTTTTTATTTTTGTCCACCTCGATTTCTTTTTCCATTTCTTTTTTATTTCAATTGAAGAATAATTACAAGTGATGATAATGACTATACATATAGATTAAAAATGTTAACAACATATAATCATACATTCGAAAAATAATTGTTATTTTTAAATTATCGAGAAACATGTTAAAATTTTATAGAGATTTTTGAAAAAATTTTAAAATTTGAAAATTTTAATATATTCTTTAATAATTAAAAATAACAGTTACATATCCAAAAGCAAAACAAAATATAACCAGTTACATGTAAAATATTATTTTATATAAACTATTAAGTCATAATATTATTTTCAAATATATGGAAGTAAATATGGTATTCTGCATGAGCAATTTTTTGTTTGGATAAAACCCTAGAGAAATAATGTAAAGGGAATGTTTGGACGGCCAGAAAAGCAGAAGGAAAAGAAAAAGAACTAAGAAAATGGAACGGCTTGTCTTAAAAAATTAAAAGGGAGTATGATTTTTTATAATTGAAAAACAAAGCTTAATTTATCCTTTGTTTCAGAATTGAGTGTCCAATGTGGCGGGGTTGGTTGGGGGGTTTTACTTTTATATTCTTAGCATAACCACGATCAAACTTCGGTCAAATTATGAGGGCGGTGATGGAATTGCCGAGAAGGGACTATCAAATGTTCCACCTTAAAAGCTCATCAATCATGCAGGCTGGCTCCTACTTGGGGCTCAACCATGTCTCAACTACAAAGTTGAAATGGAAAGGAAAGATGGAGCAAAAGGAAGGTGAAATTGAATCGATCTGAAACTGAATAAAACTCAGATCGGTTTAGTTTAAATTCAGAATAATTAATTTAAGTTTGAGTTAAATGTGGTCCATTATTATTATACCTGCTTTTAACAATTATTTGATATAAATCAAATTAAAATTAAAATTATGTTCGTATTGAATCGGATTACTTTCGGCTTTCGTATCAAACCAAATCAGACGTTATTCAGTTTGAATTCAATTTGATTTCAGGAACCAAGTCACATCATCACCTCAGAATTTGGAAGAACGACGTCGTCTCTCCTGAGAAGCTTCGCTAGCAAACGAGAAGCAAGATCGAGAGCAGCGAAGAGAAGAGGCAAACAGTGTGTGACCTTGATTTATCACCAAATGTCAAATTTTCTCCATTCATTGCAAGCCCTAGCTCGAACCGGAGAAGAGGCAAGAATAATGGAAGCACCAAGAAAAATGAGATCTACTAAGGGTGGGCTTCAACGGATGACGTTGGGGAAAAGGAGGATTCTTTTATTATGGAATGGTAATGGTCGGAGTAGAAAGAGCAAGTGAAGTAAAGGTTGTGTCGCTGACATTCCCTTAAGGTAGTCAACAGACATGATGTTGGACGGCTGGGGGTTGCTGTCAAACGGACTGGTTGAACTGGAGGTAGAGAAGTCGACGCTAGAGCTGGATGGGAAAATTTCAGGGATTTCATTTCTTTCTTTTTCTTCTTTTTAAGATTTTGATATATATATATATATATATATATATATATATATATATATATATATATATATATATATATAAATAAATATTTTAGACCTGATCCGATGTAAAATTCTGATACTAATTAGTATCAAATATATTTTTGATTCTAATTAGCATCAGAATTTCCTATGATACTAATTAGTACTAGAATTTTATTGATCCTAATTTGTCATATACTAATTCAATGCTTATAATTTTCTGATGCTAATTCAATACTCTAGAATCAGATTTAGTCTGATCCTGAAATCTCAATGCTAAAAGTAATTTTTTTTGTGGTGTTTGTTTATGTGACAATATTCATACTTTTTTATTAGACTACATTACATTTGTGAACAGGTTTTTGTGTTCTTTGAAAGAATTTGTGCACAATAGAGTTCATCTAAAAGGTTCTATCGCTAGGTATCACCAAAGAATGTTTTAATTTTTTATATTAGACTGGTTTATATTTATCCAGCTGAGTGTTTTCATATGTGGGTATTTGCAAGTCACAAACCAAATTTTGTTCTGCTTTGTTATTAGTTTAACCATTCATTAAGTATGGTCTAAAATTTATTCAAACTTTTAAAATAAGTTAGCAACCGAAATTTATTCTCAATATCAAAAAATAAAATAAATTTTTAAATAAATATTATTAATAATTAGAGATTCAATCTATCCCGTATAAATTCTACTATAATAATATTTCCTATAATTTCAAGAGGTTGGAAAAACTGTGTATTCTATTTACTAAGTGAATCATCAATCATTCCCCTTATCACTTTTTCTTTGTAGGTTCTCTTGCCCAATGACTATGCTAGATTGGAGAGACGAGTGTTGTGCTGTCAAGAGGGACCAGTATTGTTGTCATGAGATATGGACTATTATGTTGTTTACTAAGTTATATAAAGTTTTCAAATGTTATGTGTTAGAACATTTTATGATTGGCATTAATTCAATTACATAATTTTATATTGGTTTATGTAGCATCCCAAGATTAGAAAAGCCCTTAGGGGTAAAGTTTTGGGGTTAAATGTGAGATTTAGAAATAGATTGAGAGTTTATAAGAGTTTAGGGGTGAGATAGTAAGTTTCCAGAGCCTGTGTGGCATTCGCATGATTCTCTTTGGGAGGTTTCAATCATGCGTAGCGTGGGAAATAAAGTTTATTCATTTTCCCTTGTGCACTCCCGTGCACTGTGCCTTGCACGCCCGTGCAGGTGGGTAGAAAAGAGAGAGAGACGGGAGATTTATTGCTTTTCACCCAACTTTTATCCCATTTTCAGCCAGCGTTTCTCTTGTTTCACTGGTTCCCAGCCCTATAACCGATTTGCAGCTTTCAACAACTCCCAATCCAACTAGAGAAGGAAAAGATTAGCTTGATAGAGATTTCCAGCAGCCATGGCAAAAGGTAAGTGTTTCCTTACTTCTTCCTTGAGTTTCCCAACATGTTTCTGATGATGTGTGTTGCGTGATGTGTTTCCAGCATGCTTATGTGTTACATGAGATGTGTATATGTTGATATGCTGATGAAATGATGCATGAGATACTAATTTCCACCCAGGAACCATGCTTGCTTTGCTTGTGTGTGTTTATGTGAGAGAAATGAGATATTTCCATGGTGGAATGAGTTGAGATGGATGAATGATGAAATTGATGATTATTATATGCATATTGTACCGTTGGAAATGAGTGTTGAAAGTTAATTTTAGTTTGGATGTGGATTGCCATAGGTTTCCTGCATTTCTAAGTGAGTATTGTCGATGCAGAGCAAGACACACGCTCGTGTGCTCGCATGAGCACGCCCGTGTGCCTTTGTTTCTGCAAGGACACGCCCGTGTGCCAGTTATTTCAGAGTTTTGCGTAAAATTTCTAGAAGCGAGAATGATCGGCTGCATGGCCAACGCATGACCCCGTGCGTCTGGGCACACGCCCGTGTGCCTTTGCCATGCACGCCCGTGTGTGTCTCCAGCATGCCCGTGTGCCTTGCTCGCACACCCGTGCACTAGCAGTTTTTCACAGAAAATGTTTAAAATGAATACTAAAGCAATGGAAACCAAACAGAAAGGGTAATCAGCATCCAATAAGAGTAAAATCAGTTAATTAATGCTGCATGAGCATTTCATAGCATGATATGTAGCATGAGAGATGATCAAAAGATCTAAATTCAGTAGTATTCAGCATTCAGAACCCGATATTTGGGTTATAGATTTGGGTGAACTCGAGGGGGCATCTGTGGGATTTCAGCCTTCTAACACCAGTCAGATCGTCCAACATTATATATTCAACTTTCTAGCTTATCGTTAGACTGTTCAGCCCACATGGTCAAGATGCCGAATCTTTATGTTCATCAGCCTGATACCTTCGGGTACATATAGATATTCAGATGCATGCATATCCAGTTTCTAGTCAACATGACATGACATTTAAATCATGACATGAATGAATAAAGTAATCAGATAACAAAATAAGCAGTAACTAGTGCCAACAAGTGATTAGATGAATAATTAGGGCCAAGGTCAGGTATGTGTGTTTATGTTTACTTGCTTGGGTTGAGGGAAGTAAGGATCGCTTACTGGGTGATATTTATCATTCATCATTTTCCTTTTTCATTCATTTTCAGGTCAGTGTGCTGTTGGCAAGGAGCGGGTGAACCGAGGCTACCGGGAGAGGGCTCCACACCAGTTTTCAGTATGTATTTTCAGTTTTGGACCTGAGGGGTCATATATTATAAATCTTTGTATTTACTCAGATATAAGAACAGTGTACGGAAACAGTATGTATAAATGAAAGGACATTTCGGGCCCCTTGTATTATTCATTTCAGCTTCCGCTTATGTATTGTACAGTAGTAGCAGTAGTTTCTTTTCGTAGGATTCCCGTCACGTATACCCAATTTTCAAATTATCAATAAAAAGAAGATATTATTCAATAACAGGGGTATGCATGGCAACGGGTCCTACAGTTTATGTATTAATATAGTTCCAATAAAAAGGTATTTTCATAAAAGTTACACGTATATAATTTAAAAACAATATATAGTTTGTAATTTTTAAATCAAAGTGTTTTGGCAAGTTTATGACTTGAAATTTGGTATCTTGGTAGATATAAGTTTCAAAATATAAGCTAAGCCAGGGCACTACATTGTAAGCATCAAAATAATTCATATATCAGACACAATCAATATCAAGTATTTCTTATTTAACTTGTACTTTTAAATACTTATAAATTGTGATAGAGTATTCTCAATTAAAATGTGTCTAATATATATATATTTATATATCTTTTTTTTTTCTTTCATGTACTAATACAAAGTAAAGCAAACCCAAATAAAAGAAAGATTAAAATGGCATTTAGACTAGGTTAGAACTACAAGTGGACCTAGTTTAAAAGAAATTATGGCAAAGGCATGATAGGTCCTGATACATGATAAACAAAAAAAAAAAAAAAATAATAATAAATAAATTCAAGCAACATCAAGAATTAAACATGATTTATGATCTTTCACCAAGAAAGGGGACAAAGAGCATATGGTTAATGACTTTCAAACAACAAAATATAATCTTTCAAGGAGACTTAAGTAATTGGACAGAATGTAGGTGGCATAACAGATGAAGCTTAAATGCATACTAACACACATTTCCACACTGGACAAGTAATTAGGGTATATCAGACTAGATTACTGCCACTAGCATTAACCATGTTCAAGATTATTCTAACTACTTATCCAGTTTTGAAATTTTTTAAAGTTGTTTTTGTTTCCTTCTATGGCAGTAACAGAAGACAGGTTACAAGTTTTTGATGCATACAAAGGTTAGTAATACAATTATACCACTACATACAAATTAGATTTTGAGTTAGAGACTCTCAACCCTGATTAAATTATAATTAGAATCATATCAAAATTTCTTAGTTTTAACTCACTTTTGAACCATATTCAGACTAACCATACATAAACTAAATTGATCCATATTTGCTATTGTTTCCATTCTCCTAAATATTTTTAGTGTTTTTATTATTTATCAAAATTATCTTAATCTATTATTGACAAAACATACAACTTAATATATTATCTTATTTGCATATGGCCTAAAATTTATTCAAACCTTTAAAATACGTTAGTAACCAAAATTTATTCTCAGCATCAAAAAATAAAAAAAAATTTTAAATAAATATTAATAACAATTGGAGATTCAATCTACCCCTTATAAATTATCCTACAATAATATTTATTTCAATATTCAAGCTAGTTCAGATTACTTTTGTGTTATTCTTAAAAATGATTTGATTTAATTTCAAATTAAATTTTGTGTCAAAAAAACAAAAAAACCAAATTTTAATCCTATTTTTTCCCGTGGTGTCGTATCAAATTAAAGGAGAATGAGACCTACACAGCAGACGTTTCCGTCGATGTATCTGTAGGCTCCCGAATAAAAAGGGTCTCTCGCTTTCTCTCTTTTATTTCTTTTCACTTGTTATAACTCTCACACTCCTTTTCTTCTTATTATTACTAATCGGCCAAAAACAAATGGAATTATGCAGGTCAGATTAATTTTTTTTTTTGTTTTTTATTATAATTTCAATCAGTTCATGGGCTGACTTGTAAAGTGAAATTGTGGAGTTTCAAAAGGCTTTTTTTTTTTAAAAAAAAAAAACTCAACACATATTCTAATCATATGATTTGTAAATTCTCTTTATTTTTCAAGTCTTGAATAGAAAATGGAATTATAGATTTACGCCTTATTATGCATTTTAATCATACTTAAGTAAGTACTAATACGCCTAAGATTATCCTTAAGTTGAGTTAATCTGGCCATACAAGACTCTGTATTGAATAGACAAAGAACTGTTTCTTTAAAATGGTTAGAAACTTAATCTTAGTTCATGTATTATCTACAAATTGTTATCCATAAGAAAACCCGCATATGTTCTACCAGAATTAAAGGGCACAAAACAAACTTAAGAGCCACAAAGACCTCTTGACAAAAATATTAGCTCTAACTTACCATTGACCAAGACGTTTATATGTATCAAGTCATTAATAAGAATACAAATAATAAATTAGATATTAATAATAATGTATTATGATTGAATAGTTTTAAAACTAAGGATAAAAATTATTTAACCATAAAGTGGTATATTATCACTATTATCATTAAATTTACACCCTTATTAAAAAGGACTATGTCAGTGATGAGTGCCTAATTTTATATATTTATTTCCTTTGCATTTAGTGTTTTGGATGCGTTTCATGCCTTAATGTGTTGATTTATGCTCCTATTTATGACTAAAGCATTGTAGAAGAGACGAGAATAAAATGTGCTTAAAGTTCCAAATTTCCAACTCTTTGGTATTTTGATCTTCTGGGTTGTTTGCAGGTCTTTGGTGGACAAAGAGTTCTAGAATGGAAAAGTGGTCTTCTGCATAATTAAAGAGGACATTCTGACCTTTCTGAAATGGTATAATATGTCCTGATTCAAGTTTGTTTATACCCTGAACCGTTGCCTCAAATTTGCAGCAAAAGCTGAGTCCAAATCCTACTTGGACTTGGAGGCCTGTCAGAGCACCGGTTACTTATTGGGGCTTATCTGGACTTATGGACCTACGTTTGAGGCGAGTTTTAATTTTTGGAAAGCTTAGACGACTTCATACAATTGTTATGAAGAGATCAAAGCCTAGATCAGAAGGTGAATCAGAGTCACAGCCTCACAGATCTGAACCAGTTTCTGTTTTTATTCAATATCTAGAGCTTCAGACCAGTTTTGGATGTGAGGCCAGCCCATTGGAGAGATAAGATCCATTTCTACAACTTCTAAGAGAGGCTTGAAGTGAAACTATGCCATTTTGGAGGTGGAAATTAGCTCACAAGTCAAATTTGTAAGTTGGTCACGAGCTGGATTTGCTGTGTAAACTAGTCTCGGTTTCTGGGCATAACTTGGGCTTCAGAGGTCCAAATCAAGCTTTTCTTGAGCCTAAAGTCATCCATACAGCTATAATTCTTAGAAGGGTCTCGAAAGCCAGTTTAGCCTTATTAGAGCTGGAATTTGAGATACAAGTTCCAGCACGGTTGTATGTCCTGTTAGTATTAGGATAGTCACTTTCCTGAATTGGTGGGATTTTATTTGGGTGCCTTTATGTGTTTTGAAGACTAATACATCAAAGCCTTCTTGGCAGCATTGGGATGGATTTTGAAGGTTTTAGAAAAACACTTACCAAAAAAATTTAATTTTCCTTGTGCTTTTATCTTAAGAATGCAAGTCTAATTTCTTAACTAGTTCAAGGGAGTTTTGTTCGATTCAATCAACTGTGAGACAAGGTTCTTAGCTATAAACTATTTCTCATTCGAATATTTATGATTGCTTGTGTTAAATTTTTTTGTTTATTGATTGCTAAATGAATGATTTAGGTAGATTATTATCTTTTGTGATCAAAAGCTAATTAGCAAAATGATTCGTAATTGTTTTGTTAACGAGTAGTAACTAGGGTTTGGAGATTATGATTCAAATTTTCACCATAGCCCTAAAAGCAATAAAAAATTGAATTAATTGATTAATTTGATTTAAATTGATTGATTCAATCTTAACCTTCTTTTCCAAAAATAATAGTATTGTAATCAATTAACTAGGATTGCTACCAAAAATTAGTTGATAATTAAATCTAGAATTGGTGTTGGGTTGAATCTAATGAACTTAGAAAAAAACAAATTAATCTAGTTGGATAGGTAATTCGTGGGTTAATGGTTCAAGAAGAAAATTTATCTTCAATTTACTACAAAAAAAACGACATTTATTAGCGGTTTTTTGGTGGCGTTTATACAAATACTATTAACTGTTTGAATAAATATCTTTTATTGGGGTTTTTTCCATTGTTTATTATATATGGCACTAGATTACTAGGTTAGAGTGGTGCTTTAAAAACGCCGTTAAAAGTTATTTAAAAACGCCGGTAAAAGTTCACCGTTTCCCCTAAATCTCAAAATATTTTCCCCGCCCACTCACTTTTCTCTGATCTGCCACACAAATAGCCCTGGGTTTTTACCTCTGCCGCGAATGGCGCACCTCGCCCGCTGCTTTTGCTGAAACATGGTCTCCTTTGCTTGTCTACTGATCATGTATCCACCTCACCACTGCCATCTACCGTTGTCGGGACCTGCAGTGAGCTTCCCTCGTCACTGCTACCTTCCCGCTTGAAGCAAGGTGAGTGTTCTGAAATAATTTGTTGGCTATGGTTTGTTGATAGAATTTCATCCGATTGGAGAGATGGTTTGGGTGGAAATTTTTGAAGTGTTGACATTTGATATTTAATCTAGCAATTTTACTCTAGCATAATTTTATTAGTTTATTCTGTTTTCTTTTCTATTTTGCCTAAATAATCAATCGGATATTTCATCTTTTCTTGTGCAATCCTAAATGTAACTTAAATAAACCCTAGACAGAAACATCCTTAAACAAAATAGGTTAAATAAGAAACTTCCTTTGGTTGTTTTTAATTAATGAGAAGAAAAATAATAAATCCTTGTGCTTTAATTAATATGGATCGTTTTCTCAAATTAATTGAATCCAGCAACTTCCTCTCCTTTATTTTAAGCATGAATAAAATTAAATAAGAAAAAAATTAGAAGAACCCAAATCAATGGTGATGTGCAGCAATCTGAAGTAGCCTAATATTTGCTAAAAGCATTATAATTTTGACTAGTTTTTTATCATTAGGGTCACAGTGCCTTATGACAGAGAATAATGGAGAGATTGTAAAGGAAAACTTGTCCAATAATAGCTATATAAATACCATCGGCTTTTAAGTTGCAGGGAAGCAATACATTTCCTGGAATAGTCTTAAAAAAATAGTTTTCTGGTTTCGAGTGCAATATAATAAAGAAATGTGAGGTGTCATGGTTAAGCAATTCAAGAAGAAAGGGTTAAAGTTATGTTTGAGTGGGCTGAACCTAGTAGGTATAGTTTGAAAAATTTAGAGTGGATATGATCAATAATGGGAGGGTGCTAATGCTCCCAAAATTGATTCTAATCTCTCACAATCTCACCCTTAAAATTCCAAAATTATTCAAGCATAAAATCTATTCATTTCATGCAATTTTCCCACTCCAACATAGCATAAATTCATCTCCATATAATCACCAATTCAAGCAACCTTCAACACTTCAATTTCTAGCATCAAACAACATCCAAAGAAAGGTAGGAAAATGAAGATTTAACTCAACACCACAAACATCAATCAAAATGTGCAAGAAAACAAACCTCAAACATAAAGGATTTCTCCACCAATTTGAGGGTAACCCAAGGATAAAGGAAATTCCACCACCAAGGTTCTTCCACCACCAATTTCCTCTTGCTAGAAAATTGGATAAAGAAAATAAAATTCAAATGAGCCACAAGTTTCATGGAACCAAAGAAAGCCAAGGCTTTTCTAATTTTTTCATTTCAACAAAAAATGCTCTTTACAAAGAGATGGTTTGCTTTTATAGCTTGATACAAACCATGGTTACCTAAACCTAAACCCTAATTAACTTAAAATACAATACAAGTTAAATAAAAGAAAATATTAAAAGATAAATTACAAAAGCATTTAAAGTTACCTAAATATTAATTACAATACAAAATTGTAATATAAATAAATCTAAAATATTATATCTTGCATGCTTGCATTTTTCCTTGAGTAATTTGTCTTGGATTCAAATTTTTGAATCGAATGTTCTATCCAGATTGATTGGTTGAACTTGATCTGAAGAGTTGTTGACACTTGAATCCGTATTGAAAGTCATTAGGAACTCAAAATCTTCAAGGAGAATGTATTGGAGAAATCCTGGAATCAAAAGCATGTAAATTGGCTTGAGAAAGCTGAAAATTGGGAAATTGTGGCAGAATGTAGCTGTCGCGACATGAGCATGCTGTGCACGGACAGCATGCATGAGTGCTCAGCAGGCACTTGCTTGCATCGCAAGGTAGCGCGCCAAGCCTGCTTCTTGCGGCCTTGCACGCCAGGGCCTTTTTTTTTTTCTTTGCTCGTTTCTGGTCCAATTCTTATCCGATTTGACTTTCGTTTTTTTCATTGGCTTCGTATGGAGTTGCTTGATAAATAATGAGGCCTTGGACTACTAGAAACAATGTTGGTGATGTTTGAGATTTATTCGAATACATGACTCGAATCTATGCATGTTCTTTTCGTGTGTCTCAATTTCTTCGAATATGGTAGGTTCATATCGAGTCAGCCATTGCAAAAGTATGATTGGTCTTCCTTGGTTGTCTTGAACTATATGAGTGCTACTTGGATATTGATCATACTCCCCTTATTGGAGAGGATTTGTCCTCAAATCCAGAATTTTCGAATCACTCACCCAGCACAAACTCTCAATCTCTTCTTTCAAACCACCATGCTCTACTGTCATTTCTACCTTGGAAATAATTTTCTCAACCTTGGAATTATCTTCCTTTGCAATCACACTTCTATCTTCATGCAAGACAATTTCCTTGACTTCATTCTTCATGTCATTATCATTCAAGGCAACAATTGTTTTAGGTTCACCCATATTTTTTAACACTTCATCATGTTCTAAGGTGACCTCTACTTGGGATTCATCCTTTTCATCGATTATATTTTTATTCTCACACAAGATGGCTTCTTTGGTTACAATTGATGCACTCTTGGGTGAGAACTCCTTAGTTATCAACCTTTTCATTTTCTCCCAAGATTTAATCCTTTCTTTGCCTTCCCAATCTCTCTTCATTCTCAAATTTTTCCACCATAAGGATAAAGAAGGATGATCTTCAAATTTCATAATGGCAATTTTACATTTTCGCTCATTCGACCAACTCATTAGCTCACTCATCATCTCAAAGTCATTCAACCAATGCAAAATTTTTTTTAGCTCCAACTTCTCAACTTTGGGCACATCCATCTTCAAATTTCTATCACCCACTTCAACTTGGCTTTAGACCAATTGGAAAATTTGCTTAGACACTATATTCACAAGTCTGTCAAGCTCATTAAATTTCCCATGCATTTCAACTCCAAAGCTTTGAATTTGGACCTCCAACTTTGTTTTTGTACCAGCCATAGGTAAATTTGGATAATGTGGAAAGAAAACACTCTAAGAAAGATGAAATTAAGGTTCTGTGAATAGTATTGTCTGGGATGAACAGTAACTCCGGGAATAGAATAGTTTTTTTTTTTTTGGTTAGGGTTTGGGTTGGGCTAAGTGTTTGGATGGGGTGAAGGTGCTAATTGGGCTTTAGTGTGATGATTCAAATATGGGTTTAGGTTAGATGAGTAAGGGTAATTGGGTAATTTTGAAAAAAGGTATTTGGATAATTTGGAATAAGGACAGGATGGCAATTGAGTGTGAGAGTGGATTATAGATTAATTAAGGTGATTAAGGTTAATGGTATGAGTGAGAGAGATTAAAAGTGGGATTAGTGGTTAATATGTGGTGATGTGGAAAGTTGAATGTACTTGGAGGAGACAATGGAGAGAAGGGTTTTGTGCTAATAAATGCTAAGGTGGCTGGATGTGTAAGTTCACAAAGTACAAGGAGTGATATTGATGAAGGAGAGGACAAAAACAATTAATGGGCACAAGGCTAAGATTGAACCAATTTTTCCCTCCTCTCGGTTACCTTCTTCCTTAGGCTATTGCAAGAAATTTTCCAGCTCCAAAATGCAAAATTCTAACAGCCGTCTCCTTCCACTTCTTACTCAATTTAATCATCCATTCAACACTTCAAATATCACTCCTTCATACCACAAATGCATGCAAAATTTTCCAGCCTATATCTAGCAATTAATTTCAGCCAAGACAAAGAAAATTCATGCAGAAAAATTTCAATCCGTTCCAGCAACAAATTTTTTTCAGATTTCAAATACTAATCTCTCACCATAATGCACTACAAATTCAACCAAAAGCTTTGATACCAGATGATCAATAATGGGAGGGTGCTAATGCTCCCAAAATTGATTCTAATCTCTCACAATCTCACCCTTAAAATTCCAAAATTATTCAAGCATAAAATCTATTCATTTCATGCAATTTTCCCACTCTAACATAGCATAAATTCATCTCCATATAATCACCAATTCAAGCAACCTTCAACACTTCAATTTCTAGCATCAAACAACATCCAAAGAAAGGTAGGAAAATGAAGATTTAACTCAACACCACAAACATCAATCAAAATGTGCAAGAAAACAAACCTCAAACATAAAGGATTTCTCCACCAATTTGAGGGTAACCCAAGGATAAAGGAAATTCCACCACCAAGGTTCTTCCACCACTAATTTCCTCTTGCTAGAAAATTGGATAAAGGAAATAAAATTCACATGAGCCACCAAGTTTCATGGAACCAAAGAAAGCCAAGGCTTTTCTAATTTTTTCATTTCAATAAAAACTGCTCTTTACAAAGAGATGGTTTGCTTTTATAGCTTGATACAAACCATGGTTAACTAAAACTAAGCCCTAATTAACTTAAAATACAATACAAGTTAAATAAAAGAAAATATTAAAAGATAAATTACAAAAGCATTTAAAGTTACCTAACTATTAATTACAATACAAAATTGTAATATAAATAAATCTAAAATATTATATCTTGCATGCTTGCATTTTTCCTTGAGTAATTTGTCTTGGATTTAAATTTTTGAATCAAATGTTGTATCCAGATTGATTGATTGAATTCGATCTGAAGAGTTGTTGATACTTGAATCCTTATTGAAAGTCATTAGGAACTCAAAATCTTTAAGGAGAATGTATTGGAGAAATCCTGGAATCAAAAGCATGTAAATTGGCTTGAGAAAGCTGAAAATTGGGAAATTGCGACAGAATGTAGCGGCCGCGGCATTATGTCGCGGCATGAGCATGCTACGCGCGGACAGTATGCATGAGTGCTCAGTAGGCACTTGCTTGCGTCGCAAGGCAGTGTGCCAGACCTGCTTCTTGCGCGCACAGCTGCTTCTTGCAGCCTTGCACGCCAAGGCCTTTTTGTTTTTTTCTTTGCTCGTTTCTGGTCCAATTCTTATTCGATTCGACTTCTGTTTTTTTTCATTAGTTTCGTATGGAGTCGCTTGATAAATAATGATGCCTTGGATTGCCAGAAACAATGTTGGTGATGGTTGAGATTTATTCGAATACATGACTCGAATCTATGCATGTTCTTTTCATGTGTCTCAATTTCTTCGAATATGATAGGTTTGTATTGAGTTACTTCCACTTTCCATCTCACCACTTTTTACTAGTTACTTCCCTAAACACTTTTATCATTTCCCTAACCCTAATCACCATAATTAGCCCTTAACCATCTTACCTATGTCATTTACCATTTTACCCTCATCCCAAATTACTTAATTAACCTTTTTTAATATTCCAATATTACCCTAATTATCCAATCCTAAGCCCAAACACAAGACAAAGCCCAATCTCCATCTTAAAGACCAAATAAACATCAAAACCCTAACCCAATTCCATACCTTAGCCCAAACAATTATTCCAAGCCCAAACCCTAATTGAAAACACTATTCTATTTTTGGATTTACTGTTTATTATTTGAAAATACTGTTCACAAATTTTAATGTCATCCTATTAGTGAGTTTTATTTTCCCTTTATTTAAATATATCTATGGCAAGTGTAAAACCATTCCATAAAAGGTATACTGTCCAAGGAAAAGTTTGTGAGGTTATTATTGATGGAAAATTTGGTGCCAATAAGGCTTCAACAACCCTTATGGAGAAATTGGGACTTCTAACAATTGATTATTTTTGGGGATTACATGGGAAGACAAAGCTAGTACGTAAACGAGTTGCCATATCCTTTTCAATAGGAAGATATATTGATGAAGTTGTTTGTGAAGTATTCCCAATGGATGGATGTCATTTGCTACTTGGAAGTTCATGGCAATCTCAAAAGAAGTTATGTATAATGAGATATCAAATACCTTTATCACTTGAACCATCACCAAAGACCCCAACCCCACCCAAGGACCTACCTTTGTGTGCCAATCAAATTGACAGTGAAAAAAATGGAATAAAGATTGATGAGTCTAAGGTTGACAAGTTGGAGTCTAAGGAGCTCTTGCATTGGTTGAATGATTTTGAGATGATGTGTGAGCTCTTGGAGTGGCCGAATGAGAAAAAGTTCAAAGTTGTCATCTTGAGGCTTGAGGATCATCCTTCCTTATCTCTATGGTGGGAAACCCTAAAGAAGCAAAGAGACTTGGAAGGAAGGGAAAGGATCAAATCTTGGGAAACCTTGAAGGGGGAATTTCTACCTAAGCCTGCCTTAATGGTAACCAATGAGAAAATTGTAACCAAGGAAATTGTCTTGGGTGAGAACAAAAATAAGATTGAGGAGAAAACTTCCCAAGGTGTTGATAACATGTGTTAGGTGAGTGAAGTGGAAGGTTTGGATTTGAGGTCAAATCCTCTCTAACAAGAGGAGTATGATATGAATCCGTATTTGCTTCCATGTGTGAAATCGAAGTTAACTTCAACAATCAAGTTTTTGACACCCTCAGTTTGTATGTCAAGCCTTTAAAAGTACATTTCAGTTTTTTATGCCTAGAAAAGAAGAGCAACTGTGCCTCTGAAAGTCATAATTCCAACCGTGCATGATAATACCAACGCCTTTCAGACTAGTGTGCATAATATTTTTCAAGGCCTTCGGATCATGTTTGGAATTCAAAAAATTTAGAAACAGCACACCAAAGAGTCAAAATTCATCAAGTGGCTTCATACGAAGCTAAGGAAAAAAATAGGACTCAATTTGGATAAGAAATGAGTGAAAACGGGTTACGCGAAGATTCTCCCTGCCAGGCGTAGCAGTGTTGCGCCCTGACTTACGTGCGCGCGTGCGCCCGCACGCTACCTTGCTGTGCACGCAAGCGTGCACTCACGCACACCTGCACGCGTGCTCGGTACCTCAACGCTCGTATGCCCAGCTCTCGCATGCCTAGCGCTTGGCTACTCCACACGCACACCTGCCTGCTCGCGCACCCGCGTGCGCACTTGCGCACTGTGCACTGCATGCCACGACATGGTGCCGCAACATCTGGATTCTACCACTTTTTGGAATTTTGGTGATTTTCAAGCAATTTTGGCATGCTTTAGCTTCCAGAACTCCTCCAATGCATTCTCCTTGAGGATTTGAATTCTTGATGATTTTCAACGATAATTTGAATGCCAACGACTTTTCGGATTGAATTTGAATATTTGATTCGAAAATTCAGACCTAAGACAAATTAATCAAGGAAAATGCTTGCATCCAAGATTATTCTATTTTTATATTTATTTCTGATTTATTTTGTAATGTTATTATAAATTATGTGAATTATTTGCTATGTCTTTGGCCTTATATTTTATTTCCTATCACTTGTAATGTGATGTAAAGTAAACCAAAGTTTTGTTACTTTAACCCTAGTTTGTAAAGCCTATATAAAGGCTACTTTTCCCATTTTGTAATTAGATTTGAATATTGAAATAAAAAACCCAAAGCTTTGTGCTTTTGCTTGGGACATAGAACTTGTTGGTTCTTTGTATCCGTTTCTTTCCTTTATCCAATTCTTGTTGCAAGAAAGAATTGGTGGTGGAGATTTAAGTGGGTGAGCTTGGAAACAAGTGGGTGTAATTTCCTTTAAGCTTGCATCCAAGGTTTTTTAAACTTGAATCAACCTCAAGTTGGTGGATTTCCTTCCTTTAGGCTTGAGGAACAATTTCTTGCATTTGTTTATCAAGTAAGTATTGGCATTTGTGTTGAGACTTGAATTCATCTTCCTACCTTTCATTGTGTTGATTGAATGAGGATATTTGATGTGCTGGAAGTTGATTGAAGTTGTGACTAATTTTGGAGTTGAATGTGCTTGAATTTGGAGTTATTTTTGCTTGAAAATTTGCTTGTTTTTGTGTGAGCTTGGCCTTAATCTTTGCTGGGTTTTTGGAGTGCTATTTGACATTAATTTAAAAGGTTTAAGGGCTACCAATATAGATCAAGATAACATGGGGTTGAGTGATCAATATTTCCAAACTTGAATAATGTTTAGAATTTAATGTAGATCGATTCCTCTATTTACAGTATTTGTTTACCGTCGATTAGTTTTCATGTATCAAATCTAAGTCTATTTCTTACTCGGGTTAAAGACAATTCATCAACCTTAAAGTTAGAGAATTCACAAAAAAATCTTTACAATCTAATATCAAGGGAAGCGAACCCTTGGTCATCAAGGATTAATTAGAAAGATTAATCAATAACGATACTAGTCATTTGGCTTAGTTTTTATAGTAGTACTATAATCCAAAGATAGTCAATTGACCAAATTCATTCTTTTGTATTATTGATTAATGAAAAGGTAAATTCAATTTGATTAAACTATTAAGAGTCTAATGCATAATATCACTAAACAATTATTAATGGGATAAAAAATACCATTAAAAAGATAAATAAATATCATTAACAAAGTGAACAAATCAATGTTGAGTTAAAAATTAATGTCTCTGCACCACTTATTCTGGCAACTATAAATTCATGACTTAGTGCATAGTTATTAATGAATCAATGACAAACACATTTTTCATTATTGCTGCTCTTACTCCTCCAAAATTTCCTTCCACCACAAAGTATATTAATATTCTTTTAACATTCTTTTTATTTTTCCTTCCTAGAAAAGTGATTCTTTTTCATGCTAAATTATTATAATCCCGGTAATTAGTTGCAGTATCTTAAGAGCAAAACTTTTCCCTGACAATTTGCTTTTGAGATTCTCAGGTGCTAATATTATTATGAATGAACAAGTATAGGTTAATCTAGATCTATTTGATCTGGTTCTTTTAGTTTATAGGTAGATTTGAGCTTAACCTAATCTAAATAAAGATCAATTTGAGTTTGGATTGAATTTGAAATAGTAAATACAAAAATAAGGAAAAAGAAAAAAATCATTAGAACAGAAGAAGAGTTGTGAATAAGAAGAACTCTTTGGAGAAGTACAGTTTTGGTGCAATGACACTGTCAAGCCATGAACATGAGCTTAAGCTTTAGATCTTTTACAGAAAAAAAAAAACCACATAAGAACAAACAATCATTCCTTCTAGACAACATAATCAATAATTAATTCCAATGATTATTGCTTTACTTTATTTCTTAATTGTGACCAGGAAAAGTATAGTTGCAAGTCGGGTTCAAGAAGAAGCATATAGGAAATTCTAGGTCCAATCTCTATACACAAAATTAAGTATTAAATTTAACGCCCTTCCCGCACATAAGTCGGAAAATTTCCAAAACTTTACCATCATTCATATGCACATAAGCCAAAACATATAACCATACTATAGATTGTTTACAAGAGACACACACATCATTCATACCAACCACTTCATTTCATGACACTACAGATTCATCTAAGTATTAAGTGTTCAAATTATTTATGTGCTACTGACTCAAAACTAAGGGATATTAGCCAACATCTACAATGGGTTATTAACCCTTGGCATAAGTTTATGTTTTCGATAATTAAGGGAAATTGGTATATGATTTCACATGAGACTGCACTAATATATATTAGGTCTCATCCTTTACTTTATGATACTCCTTTCATAACTTTTTTGTTTTTGTCTTTTCTATTTTGCTATTGCCATATACAGTATTATTCATTTGCCAGTGTGTTGTAATGGATAACCGCAAGCATAGGAGATGAATGAGTTTTGATATAATTTCTACAAAATACCTAGAGGGGTTGAATAGCTTCCTTAATTTTGCATTTCTTGGTAAACCAAGTTTTGATAAGGTTTCATGCCCTTGTAAAAAGTGTGTCAACTACTACTGCAAAAGTCGAACTGAAAATTATGATAATTTAGTGGTTAATAGCTTTATGGTTGGTTATACAACTTGGTACTATCATGGTGAATCAATGGTTACACAAAGTCTTGTCTCAGATGTTCAAGTAGAACAAGAAATGGCTAGAAATGCTGACTTCACAGATATGTTACATAATGTCTTCGAGATAATGGAGTAAGGTGTGCATGTCTGTATGGATAGAATAGTTGTAATGGAGACTGATGTTGTCGATACCGCACCACGAGAAAATATGGGTCAATTTCTTAGCCAAAGGAAAGTTTTTAGGAAATTAATGGAGTATGCCCAGAAAGAATTATATCTAGGGTGTGATAAATTTAATAGATTTTCCTTCGTATTGCATCCCTATAATTTTAGATATCATTACGGTTGATCTAATGAATTGATTGATACCTTAATTAAGCTTTTGAAATATGCTTCTCCAAAAGGTAAGACATTACCATCCATTACTTTTAATTTTCTTTGTTATAAGTTCTCAACCAGATATAAGAGAACAAAAACCAACTTTAATGACAGATGTTTGGAATATGCGCAGGAGAAGGTCATAATGCAATTTAATGAGCTGAACCAAACAGTTAGACCTAAAGTTCATGTGATGGCAAGTTTTCTGAGAACTTTGGCATGAAACACAAAATTGCTCCCTCTTACTATCCCAGATTAGAGGCGAATTCTAGCGTTAGAGAAGGATAAAGTGTTTGGCATTGTTAAGGTAAGAATACATTTATTATTTATCAAAGTTATCATTTTAGTTCTCCCTAGGTATTGATCTCACATTAAGGACAAATTTCTTTTCCAGGCAGGGTTTACATATTCTCTAAAAGGCGATATATAGGTGTTACAATTTTTGGGGAGAAAATAGAAGGATTACAAGTATGAGCTGATAGTAGAGTACTTTGAAAAGTACCTAAATTTGGATGACCTTATGAACAACAAACTAGAGCGAATCCTTAGAAATCAATAGATGACACTTGTTATATATTGACATTTGAAACAAGGGAAGCTATGATTGCGTGTTTTGAATATAACAATTATGTTATTGAAGAATTCTGATTTTTCTTCAACAATTGTCATGTTTTAGAGGTGTAGTGGAGAAAATTGGTGAACTTATGCTATTAAAAAAATGCCACATACTAGAGGCATGGAAAGCATTACACGATTGATGAATGAAATGATAACTTGATTTGGCTTTAATAAATGAATGATATATGTAACATGTGTAAGCAGTATGGGTCATGTATATTGTTCATTATAGTTACTAGACATCCAATAGAGAACAATCGTCATGAGCCAAGGTATTTATGGTAACCCATCGGAATTGTAAAGATGAGAGACCACTTGATCAAGACTTTATGCAAACAATTATAAGTTTATGGAAACCCATCAGAATTGTAAAGATGAGAGACCACTTGATCAAGACTCTATACAAGTAATTATAAGTTTATTTTATGTAACTTGATCTGTGTTTATGGCTAATGAAATGCAATTAATAAGATGTGTTTGTAATTGAGTTTAAGAACTCATTCAGGAGAAGATTAATGAATTACAAAGTTCTATTCAAGAATCAAATACGATCTTGCTGAGATGGAAGATAATGCTTATGCTCAGGTAATGAGACCAGAAAAACATGGTCGAGTGTGTAGCTTGGGATTAGGACCCATACCTAGCATGTATAGGGCATCAACATCATCATCTCATCACTCAGAAGGCTATTCGGGTGTGGCCAATAACAATACACAGAGAATAAAAGACTTAGAAGGTCAATTGAGAATGTTGCAGGAAGGTTATAGTAATAATATGAATGTGGTTAGATTTCAGTTGTCTAGAATTTGTTCGTCTTTGGGCATACCACCATCTGAAGATGATCGGGAACCTAGTGAAAAGGTAACATCTGTACAAATATTTTTATATAATAAATCTTTTTCTTGTAAAAGTATTAATTGAGAATTAATATATCTGTTTTTTCTGATTGTATTTCTGATAGGTACCCCAGCCATTAAGTAGCCATCATGCTTCAAATGGAAATCAGTAAGTTTATATATGCTTAAATGTTTGTCTCTGTTAGAAATGCTTATTGTTGCAATCCAACCGAGGGTTAGTTTGTATGTGTTTATGAAGTATTGAAATTATTTTATGGCAAAGTATCAGATTGTTGAGTTAGTTTATAAATTTTGAACACAGATTATGGTTTATGAAAACATATTGATGGATGCAAGACATGTTGTAGAATGGTTGGATTTAATGAGGTCTAAGCAAAGTGTTTGAGATTAGTTGTTAAAATGTAATGTAGTTCTATTTTGCATGATATTAGTCACAGTGCATAATCTAGTTTTAGGTTACTTTAATGAGTATGTGGTGTTTTGAAATAAAATATCAAACATAGTTGAAATGGAATTGGGTATGTCATGAATTCCTAATACAATTGTGTATGCCAAATTGATGTAGGATATGCTATTGAATGTTGTCTATTCTAGCGTTATTTTGAGTTATATATTTAGACATGTGTAGTTGAATTAATATAGCAAACTTGAAAATGCAATTGTCAGGACATATTTACCCACTTCTTCTAATTCGTGTTTAAAATAATTTTACTATAAGATTGAATGTTGACGTGGATTCATATTATTGTACCTGATCTCGTAAGGTATAAGTTGACTATAAATTTTGTATTTTATTTTTCTAACATCCTTAATTTCTTTTTGCAGATAAAAATGTCAAAATTTTGGCTCAAGTTAACCAACAAGCTTTCTGATAGTTTTTGTCAACTTTTGACTTTATATATGTTTGTATTATGTTAGTACTTTAATTGTATGCAAAATTTTATTAATATATTCTTGAATTGATTTAATGTGTATTGTCAAATGCATTATTGGATTTAACATTATTGGAATTTATTTTATATTTCATTAGTCCATTTATAAAAACATTAGATTGTTTGTACACGAAATGTATAATAGAGAACCAGAAAATCAAGAAATAAATAATTATTTTAAAAAAGGGCTGCAAAAAAAAAAAAAAAAAGCCATTGTATACCTCAAAACCGCCAATATAAGCCCAAAAAATGCCATTAAAACGCCACTATAAGCCTAAACAAACACCACTATATATCCCAAGACAAATGTTGCTATAGGTATAAAAACATTGCTAAAAGTCATGTTATAGGCAAAAATTTGCACATGCACGGTGGTAAGAACAAGGTTTGTTGGTGGGAACCACATTTTACCTACACTTTTAAACACCTGTAAATGCTGAAGAACAGCTGGCAATTATCCAACATATAACGACATTTATTTGGTTTTTTACAAACATTTATCTAATTGCTGGTAAAACTTACAGTGACACACAATTCAATGGCGTAAGGTAAAATGCCGATAAATTTTTTCGCGATGTTTATAAACGCTGCTAAACACTGCTAATATCACCCTCTATTGTAGTCATTGTCAAGGACCAGTTGATGAATCACAAGAACAAACTTTCCTTGGGCTGGGCTTTTTTATAAAACCTTTAAAATTTGGAATTATTTCTTTATTTTATTTTGTTTTAATTCTTAAGTTGATACAAACCCCCAGTTAGTACATTTAATCTACATAATATTAAGGTTAGGTTAGAATTTACTTATACCAACAAATGCTAGTAGTGAGGCTCAAGTTAAATTATACGAACGGTAAGAGCGATCCAACCAGTTGAGCATGATGTTTATCAAATCTCACATTATGACTAGCATCGTGGTTCGATTCCGGAGTGTGAGAATGTCAAGGAACTAATAAATGCTATTGAAGCTCAATTCTTGACATCTGATAAGGCATTAGGTTCTACTCTTATCAGTAAACTTACTTCTCTGAAGCTCACGAGCATTGAGGGTATTCATGAGCATATCATGCAGCTAAGGGACATATTTAACAAGATGAAGTGTTTAAAGATGGAGATTACCGATGACTTCCAGGTGCATTACATCCTTAACTCTCTTCCTCATCAGTACAACCCATTGAAGATCTTTTATAACACACATAAAGATAAATGGTCTGTTAATGAGTTATTGACCATGTGTGTTCAAGAGGAGGGGAGACTCTTACAGGAGGTGAGTGAGGTTGTGCATTTGACAACTGGATCGAGTAAAGCATCTTCGAGCAAGAAAACTAAAGGGAAAGTGAAGATGCATGTGTATGCTGTTATAATTAAAAAAGATGGTTTACACTGTTTCTTCTGTAAAAAGAAAGGATATGTGAGGAATGACTGTCCTAAAAGACAGGTATGGCTTGAAAAGAAAGGTAATCTTCAATCTTTGGTATGTTATGAATCTAACATCTGTATTTCTCATAATGACTGGTGGATTGATTCTAGTTCAATAATCCATATTGTGAATACCTTGTAGGGTTTTCTAAACCAAAGGAAACCGTTGGAAAATGAAAGTTGTATCTATTCTGAAAATCAGATGCCTTCACGAGTTGAAGCTGTTGGAACATGTAGATTAATTTTGGATACTAGAAATGATTTGATTTTAAATAGAATATTTTATATTCCTAATTTTTCTAGGAATTTAATTTCTGTTTTACGACTTGTACCTTTTGGGTATACCTTTAACTTTTCTAGGAATTCTATAAAATTGTTTAGGAATTCTAATGTTATTGGTTGTGGTACACTATGTGATAGTCTGTTTAAATTAAATTTGAGTAATGTTCTATATAGTTTGGTAGCTTCACATGAATCGGCTGGTATTAAACTTTGTGTCATAAATGAAAATTTGTCACTTTTATAGAATAGGATATTGGGTCATATCTCCTTTGATAGAATTAAAAGATTGGTAAATTTAGATATCCTAGAAAATCTTGACTTTACTGATTTCGATACTTGTATAGACTATATTAAAACTAAGTAGACTAACAAGCCAAAGACAAATACCAATAGGAGTAGTGAGATATTGGAAATCATACATACTGTTATCGGTTGTGTAGCATCCCAGGTTCGAAAAGTCCTTAGGGGAGAGTTTCGGGGTTAGAAATGAGATTCAGAGAGATATTGGGAGTCTAGCAGAGTTCAGGGGTGAGTTGGTAAGTTTTCGGAGCTGTGTGGCCTTCGTACGAATCCATTCAGAAGGAATCGATTGTACGAATGCGCGGGAAATAAGTGAAGTTTATTTTCCCTTGTGCACGCCCGTGCATCATTGATGCACGACCGTGCATGGCTTGTTATATAAGTGAGAGCCGAGAGAAATTTGGTTCTTTTCTCACCCAAGTTGCTTTAGCCGATTCTTTCTTTCATTTCAGCAATTCCTCCCATTCCTAGAGAGGAAATCCACCAGCCAATAGCTCCCAATCCGGTTAGAGAGCAAAGGGATTAGCGATTTGTGAAGCATTCGGAAGCATGGAGAGAGGTAAGTGTTCTTCACTTCTTCTCGCATTTTACCGGCTTGTTTGATGAGTTGTGCTGCCATGGAAGAATTGATTACATGTTGACGATTGTTTGGAATGCTTATATGGCCTTGCATGTGGATTATGATGATGAATTTCCACCCATGAAGCATGCGTGTGTGTATGTATGGCTTTAGAAAGAGAAAGAAAGAGTTTCCATGGTAAACTTGTGATGAATGAGTGCATGTTGTATGTGAAGCTTGGATTGCAATATTTGAAGTGCTGGGGATGTATATTCGAAGTGTTATTGCAATTGGATGTGTTTTGGTTGGCCGTTTTGTGTATTTTCCAAGCGGTGCTTTGTTGAAGAACCAGATGCACGACCGTGCGCCTGCATGGCACGACCGTGAGCCTGTGTTTCTCTAGATGCACGCCCGTGTGCACGACGTGTGCACGGCCAGAAAATGTACATGCACCCCGTGTGTCCGCATATGCACGCCCGTGCGTAGGCATTTTCAGTGAAGGTGAATAGTAAATTCCAGTAGCTTGCACGACTAGGCACACGACCAGTGCACGGTCCCGTACGTCCTGGCTCATGCCCGTGCACTTTGATGCACGCCCGTGCACTTTGATGCACGCCCGTGCATCAGCAGTTTTTCAGAAAAAGAATTAAAAATGAGAAATTAAGCATGCGAATTCAGAAAAAAGGTTAATTGGCTTCAGATAAGCATCAATTGAGCATGAAATCAGATAATAAGCTGCATGTGCATATCATGACATGGCATGTAGTTTCAGAAAGGATCAGGGGATCTGAATTCAGTGGTATTTAGTATTCGAAACCCAATGTACGGGGAAGAGTATAGGGTGAATACGAGGGGGCATCTGTGGGATCCAGCTTTCTGACACCAATCAGAAATGCTCAGCAGTATTTCAGATTCAGATTTTTACCATCTGACACCAGTTAGATTGGGCAGCAGTTATTATTCAGTAGCTTTCTAGCCAGTAGCTAGAATGTTTAGCCCACATGGCCAGGATGTCGAATCCCTGTGTTCCGCCCAGTCTGATCAGCATAGCAGGTACCTTCAGGTACATTCAGATTCAGTATTCAGATGCATGCACCCAGTGTTTCCAGTTAACATGACATGACATACACATCATGACATGAATTCATATGATAATATTAAATGAATGAGATCCAGATGATCAATTTTCAGACTCCAGCAAGCGCATAGATGTATGATTAGGGCCGAGGCCCAGGTATGTTTGATTTATATGATTGTTTGTGCTTGCTTGGGTATTGAGGGAAGTAAGGAGCGCTTACTAGGTGATCTTTATCACTCATCCCCCTCCTTCTTCTAGTTTTTCAGGTGTTCGTGCTGGTCCCGAGGAGCGATTGGATCGAGCCTGACAGAGAGGCACGCACACACACACCGATCTCAGTATGTATATCAGTTTTGGACCTGTGTGGTCATATGTATCTTTTGTATGTTTCCAGATGTATCCGGATGTACAGAAACAATATATGTATATGTGTAAAGGCTAGTATGAGCCCATTGTACAAAACTGTTTATGTATATTTCAGTGATGTATATTCAGTATAGCTTCCGCATGTGTACAATTGTATAGTTCCGGAGTTCTATTATTTTCGTAGGATTCTCGTCGCGGGTACCCAGATTTCCAGATAATTAATAAAAAGCTCCCCACAGTTTTTAGCAGCAGGGGTACTCGTGGCGGCGGGTCCTACATTTGTTGGTATCAGAGCAAAGTTGTAAGTGTGTGGTGCCTTTTCTCTCCTTCGCAGCTGTCGTCCAGACCCTCCTCACAGCACAGTCAGGTATTTATTTTCCAGATTGATTGTGTTATGTGATTCTAACCCCTTGGTTGTTGGTGATGCTATAGATAGTGAAGCGTATGTCCCTAGATATCTAGACGAGACAGATAGTAGTTCACTCGCCCGTCCCATGAGTGTTAGTGATAGGCGGTGACCTCAGACTACCTCCCATGTGTCGATGAGACCTGATCAGTTAAGAGATATGATTGGGGATGTTGTCAGAGAGAGCCTCCAGCAAGCTGGAGTGGGTAATGTGCAGGAGCCCAATAGAGTTACTCCTCCTCAGTTTGAGAGTCATCAGATTCCGAGGAGAAGACATTCTCAGTCACAACATCAGTCGCAGCCGCAGTATCAGCGACAGTATCAGTATCAGTCTCAGCCTCAGTCAGTTAGAGAGAGACATCAGTATCCAGCTGGTTATGCAGATTCCAGTCAGAGCATGAATACAGATACAGTGGGTACTAGTTCTTCAGGTAGACTTCATCCGATCTACCGTCTGTCAGGGCTGTATCAGCCAGTCAAATTCAGTGGATCCAGAGATCCAGCAGTGGCAGAGGACTGGATAGAGTCCGTAGAGAGTGTTATGGGCCTTTACACGTTATCAGAGAGAGAGAAAGTTAGATATGCAGTGTTCCATCTTAAGGGTGATACTAAAGTTTGGTGGAGTCTAGCCAAGGCTTCCATCAGTGAGGAGCAGATGACATGGGCGAGATTCAGACAGCTTTTTGATGCAGAGTACAAGAGTATGGAGGTAATTTATGCTAAGGCCCAGGAGTTTATCGATTTGGCTCAGGGGTCGAGTTCAGTGAAGGAGTATGCCTCCAGGT
>JAJEJH010001141.1:1916-44712 GCA_026122585.1 Anacardium occidentale | reverse complement strand
ATATTCATTTACTTTTAATAAGTTAAAAAAAAGTGATATATATTTTAAATATACAATTATTATAATATGTAAGTAAAATAATAAACATCTCATTTGACTATTAAAATTAATAATTAAATTTTTTTTATATACAAATGATTTTTTAAATTAAAAAATGAGAAGTTATTAATTAATTATTACAAATTTTTAATATAAAAAATGATTTTTTTTTAATTTAAAAAATGAGAATTTAACATTTCACTAAATTTTGGGCGGGAAATAGTGATTTGGTTATTAGAATTTGGACTTGTCCATCTAAACACGAAGCACATTTGGCACTTGAAGTCCGCTATCATGGAAGCAAGAATACTTATTGGCTGGTAGCGGGTTGGGTGACCAAGTAAGTTGACATCTCTTCTCATGAAACCTTTTCCCAAAATTCACATTTCTCAAGCAATGAGTTGGTCAACTTCATCTGCCTTCGAAGAAAATCTTGTTTACTTCTTCAGCGTCCGGATTTTCACTCAAGTCTATCCATAACAAAACAACAAAGTAAATTCGAATAAGAAGAAATGGTCCACAAAGACAATTTCACTCAAGTTAGATTCACTTGCCGATTGAATTTTTACAGTTGATTGAGATGTTGCGACTGCTTGGTCATGAGTGAGAAGAGTGTGGGTTTTGTTCTGTAGGTGAAATAGACGGTGGTGGGTGGGTTTTGTTGGCTGTCCTTTTCAAGGGGTTTTAAATTGTGATTTTATTTGGTGCTGTCACATCTTGCCTTAATGTTGCCGAAGCAATTGAAAAAAATGTCGAAGTATGTATTATGTTATGTAAATTAGTCGACAATATTTTGTCCCAATTTATTTTAAGGGAGTGACATCATGACGTAAATTTACAGGAGTTGATGGGAAAGAACACTTGCTGTTGAGAAAGCACTCAAAAATTCGTTGATGACAAGAAGGTACCACTGCCCTTTTCTTTCCTGGCAACAAGGCTGCATTGTATTTCTACCAATGGAAAACCGGCGGCCGCTTGCTCTGAGTCCAGAAAATGCAGCTGTTTTTCCAGAATGGGATTTGGAAGATGTGCGCAATACTTTCTTCAAATGTATTGGATCCCCTAAGCTGCCCTTGTCATTATAACTGCGGCAGCAATTACCCTGGAAACTGTCCCCTCAGTTTGATGTTCTACTTATCTTTGCTACATCTTCTCATCTGGAAACACTAGTGCTGATGGTCATGGATATTTCAAGAAGAGTGACGGACATTTGTCAGGTCAATCAATGAGATACTTTCTACCGTCGGGTACAGTTTCTCTTCCAATATTCCTCCTAATGCTAGCCAAGGGCCACAGGATCAACACCAATTTCCTCTCCCCTGCATTGGTCTTGCCATCCTTCAACTGCTTTACATTTCTGCTCTCACATTCAGCAATGCAGACGTTAAGCATGCATTCTTTGAGACATCACCGATCTCCGGTATTGAACTACACTATACAGGATGCAACAGATTTTTATTTTTGCCAAAATTTTCCTCGTTTTGTATTTCTGTTTTTGTCCGTCTTATGAAGTACCAAAATCTCTTCATACATAAAAAAATAAGACACACTGTTACAATAAATATGTTGATTAACATGATTAGTGCTTATAATTGAACTGCAATCATTTTTATCCCGCGCTGGATACACAACTCACAAAAAATAGATATATGCTAACATAATTCTTCAAATATTAGGTATCCAGCACAATGGAGCAAAGTACTTTCGGCGTCTCCACCAGAAATGCTTGGATTTTAATGCGAAGAAATCAGAGAATCCACGTAAGTTACAAAAAGAACCGCCTGCGGCTAGTATCCATCTCAGGCTGAAAGTTCAAGAACAGGTAACAGATATGTGAAAAAAAAAAAAAAGAAAAAGAAGGGAAATACACTCATTTTAGATACAAGAGCAATGTGGTACAGATGTACTCAAATACCTTATGAACCCACTCAAATTCTCCACCTTTGGTATCAAATGTTCCATGCTGCAGACTGATCAACTTCAGTGTGAATCGGGGACCACATTCCTGTGTATTTAAAGGAAATTGAACTTGCTTTTAGACATTGAGAGACCGTATAGACTTCCAAAAAGAAAAATTGCTGGAATACTTGATGCTAACACTGTATCAAAAATTTTTACATAGTCATTCAACACCCAATTTCAAATTTGTAATCACCCAATATACGAGAGTGTAAGGGCGTTTGAACAGGTTGATGACAAGAATTCCAATTCAACCAGACCACAAATAAAATTTATGGAATACCAACCTGAAGGCGAGCGATTACTTTCTCTTTAGTAATCTTCTCACCCTTAGCATTTTTGCTTTTGGAGTCTTGCTTCGCTTTTTTACCTTTTGAATCACTTTCTTTGGTTTCTTTGGTTTCAAAGATATACCTGCATGCATTAAAATGATAATCTTTTGTCTGAGAACTATAAATAAGAAAACAAGAACAGCTAATAAAAGCAAAGGCACACACCGATGATGCCGGAAGAATATAAAATCTCGTTGATTATGAAACGTTACAACTCGCCGACCACGGAATTCAGGATCTTGAGGAAAAAGAGACTGTATCAATCTAAATGGAAAAATTAACAAAATAAATTGTTAGGTAATGATGTACAACATAACAATTCAATTAAATCTTTATGAGCAAGTTAACGAGTAAAATTCTGCAACCTCCCAACGCGGTGACCCAGGCGTGTAGTAAAGTTATTTAGTACCAGCTCAGGCAAGTGACCAGTAGGATTTCCATGATTCTGAAAGAAAATAATATAAATGATAAGAATGTCTTTCTTATCAATAAATATCTATTAAAATGGTATCTATCATAAAAAGAAAAGAAATAATTTGGCTTAGTCTAACTTATTAAAGCAGGAAAGTTATATGTTTTATAATGTTCAACTAAGCATAATTAGCATATGATGTATTAATTTTCAAACAGTTAGCTTCAATTAAATGTGGCTTTAACATTAAGTGTTTAAGTTATAACAATCAATTTGATTCAAGATGTTAGACACAAACCTTAATTTCCTTGCGCAAAACAAGCTTGGAGAGCTTGAAATGGGCAGTCGGTCCATCAGGCAAGCCAATCACTAGAAGAGCATCTAAAAGACAGCCACAAAATTGTCAGATGAAATCCTTGTTTTTAATAGTCACAATTGTAACAACCCCCAAAAAAGATCATTCTCATAGTACAGAAAGCAACATTATTGGATGCCTGCAAAATTTATCACACAGAAATAAGCACCACTAACCTGGTTCCCTGCGATTGGTGTGCACAACAATAATTGAAGTGAAATCCTTGTTAGTAGCATATTCTACTATCTGCCCGAAAATTAATTATAAATCATTGAATGCACTATTAATTGGATCTGAGGAAAAAAATGAGTGAATAATAACCAGCACCTTCTTCAAATCATAGGTTCCTCTCTTGAAATAGTGTGCATTTGGGATGACCGTAAGTAGTTCTGATATAAAAGCTGGTCCTCTCTGCAGACCAAGAAACAATAATTACTTAACCTTACCAGAAAACATTTAAAAAATCCTCATTAATAAGGAAAAAGTTGAAATCTCTACAAATCTTTCAATATCAATTTTCATGGTTCTATATTAGCCATGCTGGGAAGAGAAGAGAAGTGGGACATACTGTAGAATTGAAACGGCATGTTGTGATCAATATCTTTGGTGTACATTCACGCTTTAGTACTGAACTAAACTCGTCTGCATCATTACCGGCAAAAAGCTGCAAATAAGCATAAATAGAACGTCAGCTACAACAGCCAAATGGCAAGGAGCAATGTAAAGTAGGGCAATAGAATACTGGAAGGGGGTACAACATCAAATTACAACCAATTTTGATTTCAAATATGCAATTTTTACAAGGGAAACTAAATTAAGTCCCTAATCCATATATTCCAAAAATTCAAGAATACAATTATCGCTTAAAAACACTGAGATGAAACCAAGAAGAGAGTGAAAGATACCCAAAGGTCAAAATTACCTCATCATCATCGGGCCTGCATACGGTTTCATCGGGCTCCCGTGTATTTTCGATAGTGCGAGGGACCATCCTTGGCGGAGGCTGTACAGACCATAAAAACAAAAATGATCCCAAAGGCATGATTTCAATTATCATTCAAAATTCAAATAATATAAGGTTAAGAAGCGGAGATGGGACCTCCTCACCGAGCTCGAGAGCTAGTTTCTCAGCCGCATCACGGGCCTTGAGTTTCTTGCGCTTCTCGACCTTCTTCTGGTGCTTGAGCTTGGCGTGTACCGATGATCTCTTCTCTTTATTTTTTATCATCGATGGGAGTATCTCCCTCTTCTTCTTATAGCTACTTTCATAATTATTATTGCTGTTTTTATCTCCTTCGATTAATTCCTCTCCTTCTACCTTCTTTCTCTTTCCCCCCATTTCTGCTTCCGCTTTTCTCTGGTTTACAGGGATGCAGCAAGCAGAAGACGATGAATGAGCTGTGGTTGCTAGGGGTTTTGAATCGACGCGTAGGGTATAAGAGGATTTAATCGGGCTGAAATGGGCCAGCCTAAGAACAACTTAGGTTAAGCCCAATATTCACTATTCCATTCCATTAAAAATAAAAATACAATAATATGAAAATAAAATTTCGAAAAAGAAAAATTAATTAAAATAATATAATTTTATTTATTTCATACACAATCAGATGGATATTAATGTCTTTCTCCATTTTGAACTGGAAATATGTAAGAACGAAGATCTCCATTACAGTACCCTAACACGGTTATTCAAATCCACCAAAGCCATTTGGGAAGGAAATCAAGTTGGTGTTTGTATGGCAAGCATGAATGGTCAAGGAATTGCTGAATTGTTGATTGAAATGACATGTGGTGCTGCAGTAGAATGTTCATCATGCTGAGAAGCTTGAGCTTGCCTGGTCTGATCCTGACATACCTCTCTCTCCTTGCTTTTACCCCATAGCAGAATGTACAGACCCAATATAACTAGTATAGATCCTACAAATCTGTTCATTAAACAAATGGAAGGTGTTTATGGGCCATATAATTTAGTATCTGATTGCTGCAATCATTATGGAAAAGAATGATTTAAGAAATGACCTTCCAAGATGAAGTGGCCCATGGAGAATAGAGAAGTCAAATATGGCTGCAAATACCTGCATGAGAGGAGTAAATGCAGATGTAAATACAGGACCTCTTTGTTTGACAGACCAAGACATTCCCACGTAGCACAAGCCTGATCCGACCACGCCCTGTTTCCATGCATGAAACAAAAAAAGAAGCCATTTGTGTCACTGAATACTGAACCTCAAACTCGAAAAAAAAAGATGTTTTCTTTTCTGCAGAATATGGAAAGAATTCATATTAAGTCATGTTGCGTGCCAAGTGATATATTAGTCAAAGAGAAAACTGACAGCATATATGACAGTTGCTATCTCCAAATTTCCTTTAAGAATCCACTCAGAAAGATTCTTCTCCTTGATCAAACACAAGATGGCTGACTGAATGGCACCGAAGGAGGACAAAATAGCAGTGCTAGAATATTGACAAGGATATCTCTTACCAATTCTTGCTTGCATAAGGAACCAGAAAGCCCATACAGTGCATCCTGCCATCAAAAACATTGCACTACCAATGGCCAAACTCTCTGTCTTACTTGTCATGTCGCCATGTTTTGCTAGATGATGTCGATTTGTCAATAGCTTTCCTTTGTAAAGAATCAGTAACATAACTCCACCAAAGCAAACGACTGTACCTAACACCTTACTCCTTCCAGCCCAGCTTTTCACGTTCACTTTCTCTAATCTGCAAGTGTTGAAATAGTTAAAATTTTGGTTTATCAATGCAAATGCAACGAGTTAGTGTTTTCTCTTACCCAAAGAGTAACGCTAGCAAGAATGTGATAACAGGAACCATATTGACGAAAGCACAAGCGAAAGTGGCAGATGTGTTCTTAAGTCCTAGAAGGACGAAGTACTGTGCTAGCGTTACCCTTAAATATTATTTCAATATATTCATCTGTCATCTACAGAGCAATAATCTAAATCAGGGGTACTCCATCAATCAAGGATATTATTACGAACCCGATTAACGCGCTGAAAAACAGCTGACATAAGACTTGAAAAGTAAGCTTGGGTCTAATTTTCCTGCAAGAAGAGTAAATTATAAGTTCGTTGTTACAAAGTTTTCTAAAGAAAAATCTACCAGAGAAGAGGATAGATTTAGCCAACTTCAAGTGTAAATTAAAATGGAAAAGGCTGAATAACCATTACCTTTCCACAAAATAGGCAATGGGTGCCAAGAAAGTAGCTGAAATTATCTGTCGGTATGCAACAATAACCAACTGGTTGGTTCCTTGATCAAGAATCTTCTTAAAAAGTACATTCACAGCAGCCAATCCAAAGTTAACAGCCACCATCGTGATAACAGGCTTCCATTGTCCTTGGGAATTCATGTTTTACTATTGAGCTTTTGCTGAATAATAATAATGAATGAGAAAGACTGTAAGAATCCCTGTTCTCTCTATGGAATACTTGACTCTGGAAACACAACGAAATCATACAGATTAATAAACTATATATAAGCAGCAAAACAAACAAGATTAGTCATGGATGAAAACTGGAAATCACATCACCACTTGTTGTGCCTGTGCTCTTTTTTACTGGACCCTTTTCCAAGTTTTAAAAATAAACAGATTGACTGAAAATTTTAAACTAGCAATAAGCATCCCAAAAAAAATAGAAAGACAAAGGCATGCTTCTTCTTCTGCAAAGCGTCTAATACTTCCATTCTGTATCAGGGAAAATAACAGGCAATTTATATAAAGCATTGGGAATCGTATTAATATTGTATCTCATCTCATGGTATATGATATTGCTACGTTCAAAAACTGTAGGGGGGATGCTGTCTTGTTGACTTGTGTTTGAATGGTGGTGATCATAGTCGATGACTGCCAATCAATCGTCAAAGCAATTTAATTCAGGTAGGAGTGTACGGATGATTTAAAATTCTTTCTGGTTTTTCATCATCCACACATTTTGGATGCTACTTCATTATGTCTATCTTCTTCTTACTCTTCGTTTTGCCCCTTCAATCGGTCGTGCGTAAGTCTAAGGCCAAATTACCAGCAGATATTATCATCTATTTATCAAAACACTAGTCTTTTGAAATATCCAAAGCACATTTTTATAAGATCCACTAGAATATTTTCTATTATTTAACATTATAGAACAGTTTAAAGTTTGAGGTAAATTCCATTCTGCTTCATTAATTTTGTAATATGATCATCTTGCTGAGTTGGGTTTTCTTTATCTCACATTCCTCTGTCTCGTTGCTTTTACCCGGTAAGAGAAAGCACAGACCAATTCTAAGAAGGATGGATTCTATAACACTGTACATTAGCAAATAAGTTGTTCAGGAACCACAAAATTTTCTGATGGCAGCAATAATTAGGTAGAAGAATGATTTAAGAAAACAACTGACCTTTCAGAACAAAGTGGTTCATGCCGGGTAGAGAAGTTAAACGTGGCAACAAATATCTGAATAAGAGGAGAAAGCACAGATGTGTATAGAGGACTTACTAACGGACCACGACATCCCCACATGGCACAGTCCTGATCCCACCATGCGACATACCCTGTTTCCACTAATTAAATAAATGGTCTTATTCTAACTGTAATAACTTGAATATTATAAATGGTAATTTAGTTAAGTGGAAATATTTGAGTGATAAAGAGAAGTTTAGCTCATGTAAGATATTTATTGTCTCCAAAGATCCTTTCAAAAACCAACCAGAAAGGTTCCTCTCTATGATTGAACTCAAGATGGCTGACTGGAAGGCAACTAAAGAAGACAGAACAGCAGTGCTAGGATATTGACATGGATATCTCTTTCCAGTCCTTGCTTGCATAAGGAGCCATGAAGCCCACCGAATGCCTCCTGCAATCAAAAAAAAATAGAACCAATGGTCCCCCTATCTGTTTTGCCACTCGAATTCTTCGTATTGGATTGTCCTATTAGATGATTTGCGTTTGACAAGGGCTTTCCTTTGTTAAGTGTCAGCACTGTTGCTCCACTAACGCAAAAAACTGTACCCACCACCTTAGCCCTCAGAGAAGCTTCTCATATTCAATTTCTCTAGTCTGCAATTTTTTAAGGAAATTTTAAGGTTTGGTCATTAACCCCAAATGAATTGACTTGCTGCTTACTCTTACCTAAAATGGTGACGCCAATAAGAATGTCATAGCAGGAACCATGTTAAGGAATGTGCACAAGAAGGTAGCTGATGTGTATTCAAGCCCCAGAAGGTAAATCAAATAGCTGAAATCAATTGTCCAAATGGGTGGTTCCTTCGTCAATAATATTCTTGAGAAGAACATTCACCATAGCCAATGAAAAGTTAACAGCCACCATCGCAGCAACAGGCTTAAATTGTTCATAGCAATTCATGTTGAACTGTTGCGCACGAGCACTAGACACAAGTATAATCAGAACTTTTTCTCTTCCTTCCTAATTCTGCCTCAGGAAACACAATGAAGGCATACAGATTTATCACATCACAAATGGGAAAATACCAGTGAAATCGAAATAGACATGACTGTAACTTAAAATCCACTTCAGTCGCTCACTTTTCCTAGACCTTTTCCAACAGTTCAGAGACAACTGGATCAATTGCTTTGCTTATATAATGCCTACCTCCTAATCATATGCTTTATTGAATCCATCGTGAGTTTTCCATTTTCATTTTCGCTTATCCGACATTTTTAGGTAACGGTTCTCATGTCATTCAAGCCTTCTGTCACTAACTTTTCAGAAAGAGAGTTGAGACCAAGCGTCCTCTCTTTTACGTAGCATCTAATACTTCTTTGCTGTACAGATTAACCACTTCATTATAGTTTCACTGAAGGCAAAGAACAAAGCCTTCTGTCACTAACTTTTCAGGAAGAGCGTTGAGACCAAGCATCCGCTCTTCTACATAGAATCTAATACTTCTTTTCTGTACTTCATTGTAGTTGCATTGAAGGCAAAGAACAATCTGCCAAATCATAGATTAAATAATAGCCCATATAAAAAACAATGCGAGATTCTTGCTAGTTTCAGCACATTTGATATTTAATGTTTTGCACCGTTCAACATCTGTTCGGAGGATGCTTCGGACTTCTCTTTGTCATGACCAACGTAGTGATCTTCTTGATTTGCAGTCATCATATTTAGTGATTACCAATCGACCACCTAGTCCATTCTTTCAAGTTCTATGTTCAGTTTTCATTACTTTGTTTATTCGGGTTTTCACATTTAAAGTATTATAAAATTATGTAAATCTCAAATAAAAAATAAAAAAAAAAGAAACTGGGCCATTCCCTGGGCTTTAATTTTAAACATCATAGTAAGTGCAAGTACAAAACGGCAGCGTGACTGGTCAGTGGCAGTGATAGACAAGTATTCGGCGCTCTTCTTGGCAATATGATGAACCATGGAAGAACAATTCTTTCTTCTTCCTTTAAATTACCGTCAGCCCAACTTGGAAACATCCTTTTGTTGGCCTCTATCACCAAAACCCTTTCAGAATCGGGCACTCGCAACCTTGACCCTGGATCCATTCCCATCTCGGAGCACCTTGTTCTCCAGGTCCTGGCCAGGAATTCACTTGACTCATCCAAAAAGATCGACTTCTTTCGTTGGTGCTATTCTCTCAGACCTAATTACAAACACACCGCCTGCACTTATTCTCGCGTTTTTCTAACCATTTGTAAAGCGGGATTCCTTGAAGAAGTCCCGAGTTTATTAAATTCTATGAAGCAGGATCAAGTTGTTGTTGATTCAGAGACTTTTAAGCTATTACTCGAGGCGTTTATTAAATCTGGTAAGTTTGATTCTGCGCTAGAGCTTCTTGATTATATGGAAGAATTAGGGACTAGTTTGAACCCTAAGGTATATGACTCTGTTATTGTAGCCTTAGTTAGGAAAAAGCAGGTGGATTTGGCGTTGTCTATTTTATTGAAGCTTCTTAAAGCTCATCATGGTAGCATTATTAGTAGCGCCATTGTTGATTCGATTCCTGGTTCTTTTGCATGTAATGAATTATTAGTTGCTCTTAGGAAGTCTGATAAGAGGGTTGAATTTAAACAAGTATTTGATGCACTAAGGGAAAAGAAGGGCTTTGAGTTTGATACTTGTGGTTATAATATATGTATTCATGCATTTGGATGTTGGGGTGATTTGGGTACTTCTCTGAGGCTGTTTGAAGAGATGAAGGAACAGAGTTTGGTTCCTGATTTGCATACCTATAATAGCTTGATTCAGGTGCTTTGCACGGTTGGGAAGGTCAAGGATGCCTTGACAGTGTGGGAAGAATTGAAAGAGTCTGGTCACGAACCAAATCAGTTTACTTATCAAAATCTAATTCAAGGATGCTGTAAATCATACCAAATAGATGATGCAATAAAGATTTTCAGTGAAATGCAGTATCATGGGTTTGTTCCGGATACTGTGGTATATAATTCTCTGCTTGATGGAATGTTCAAGGCAAGGAAAATTATGGAAGCATGCCAACTGTTTGAGAGAATGGTTCAGGATGGGGTTAGGGCTTCCACTTGGACATACAATATTCTGATTGATGGGTTGTTTAGGAATGGAAGGGTAGAGGCCGGTTACACTTTGTTTTGTGATTTGAAGAAGAAGGGGCAGTTTGTCGATGCTGTAACCTACAGCATTGTTGTGTTGCAGCTTTGTAGAGAGGGATACCTTGAGGAAGCTTTAAAATTAGTGGAAGAAATTGAAGGGAGAGGTTTTGTTGTAGATCTAGTTACAATAACATCTCTTTTGATTGGGTTTCATAAACACGGTAAGTGGGATTGGACAGAGAGGCTTATGAAGCACATCAGGGATGGTAATCTAGTGTTGCATGTTCTTAAGTGGAAAGCTGATTTAGATACCTCAATGAAAAGTAGAAAGAGCAAAAGAAAGGATTATACTCCAATGTTCCCATCTAAAGGTGATTTTAGTGAGATTATGAATCTTATAGGTTCTTCCATCTCAGAGAAGGATGCCAACCTAAATTCAGAAGATTGTTGTGTTAAGGATGAGGATTCGTCTAAGGACATTGATCAGTGGTCATTGTCTCCATATATGGATAAATTGGCAAATCAACTTAAGTCTGACTGTCATTCTTCGCAGCTGTTTTCACTATCTAGGAGCCAACGAGTACAAGAAACAGGAATGGACTCCTTTAATATTGACATGGTCAATACTTTCTTATCTATATTTCTAGCTAAAGGGAAGCTCAACTTAGCCTGTAAATTATTTGAGATATTCAGTGATATGGGTGTCAACCCTGTCACCTACACTTACAATTCCATGATGAGTTCATTTGTAAAGAAGGGCTATTTCAATCAGGCATGGGGAGTACTTAATGAAATGGGTGAGAAGGTTTGCCCAACTGATATAGCAACATACAATGTAATAATTCAAGGTTTAGGGAAGATGGGAAGAGCAGATCTAGCCAGTGCTGTTCTGGATAAGTTAATGAAGGAGGGCGGTTATCTTGACATAGTTATGTACAATACCCTGATTAATGCACTAGGAAAAGCTGGCCGGATTGATGAAGTCAATAAGCTTTTTGAGCAGATGAGATCCAGTGGAATTAATCCTGATGTTGTCACTTTCAACATACTAATTGAAGTTCACAGCAAAGCCGGCAAATTGAAGGAAGCATCCAACTTCTTGAAAATGATGTTGGATTCTGGCTGCTTCCCGAACCACGTCACTGACACAACCTTGGATTTTCTTGGAAGGGAGATCGAGAAACTGAGATACCAAAAGGCATCAATCATGCCCAAAAAGGATGATTCTTCTTAAGGAAATGCTTCTGTTGGTTAGCATTGTTCAAAAGTAATTGAAATTTGCATCAATCTGCAATGGAATGACTATAATATTTGACAATCAAAATCCCAAAATGAGAACTTTACCACAATTTGGTTGCATAGACGGTAGTAATTTTACTATCATGATTTATCATGCGTGCTATTCGTTGGTTACAATTTTCCCATCAAGAATTGATGCATCACTTCGTGAAAGGATAATTCTACCTATAAATGACACTAGAGAACAATTTGGTATCAAATTGCAGCACTTACAGCACGTCATCTCTAGTATGGAATACAAAAATGGGGAAAATAGGTGGAGCAGGCCAGGGATTTTTATTTATTTTTTAATTCAGAAATCTTTTCCGATATTTAGCAATCTCACCATGGAAATCTGGCATAGATGGGCACATGATTCTGCATGAAATTAAATGATTGTACTCAACAAGGATCGGCACATTGTCACGAGTAAAAGTTATACAAGAACATCTTAATCAATACACTTAATTGCAATTCTTCCCGATTCTATAAACGGAGAAATAAGTTAAGAAAAAAGAAAGGAAATAAATGCACTCTTTCATACACCAAGAATAACGAACAAATGTTAAATAGCCGCAGCCCGAAGCAAATTACGAAGATCTGAAACGAAACCACTCGAAAAGAATGCACAATCAAAAAATTCCTAAAATAAGAGAAAAAGCTATCAAGAATAGCCAGACAATATGGACTAAAAGAAGCGCCTGACCGGGAAGAGGAGCATTGCCACCGCTGCCAACTTCACAAAACCCTAATTTAGCAACTTTAACACCCGCACAAAAGGCATCAGGACAACCGCACCAGTAGGTGATCCCGTCAACGCCACACACTGGATCGGTTCGAAAGCAATTGATCGGGCATAAGCCCGGCTTGTTGAAGCCTGCGCACACCCCATCGCCATCGTCGTGCCCTGATTGCACAAACTGTGTACCGACATTGAATACCAGGAAGATGACTAAGATGAAAAATAAGGGATTTGCTGCTAAAAAAGTACGCATATGGCCAGATTTTCCGATTACGTAAGAACCAAACCCTGCCCCTAAATGCCTTTCGATTTAGGGAAATTGGCAGAATTTAACTTACTTCTCCCGGAACCGTTGTCCTCAGATATGTGTTGCATAAGTAACGTTTCTTTTTTAACCATATATTCTGTGGCACTTTAATCCCACTATTTTTTGAGTACGCTCATGTCCCCCTCAAAGTTTTCCTTAAAACCCAAATCAAACTTTATTTAAAAAAATTAGCAATATAAAAATAAAATAATAATTTTATCATTCATAAAATTCAAAAAATATAAAAATTAACAATTTTATTGGTTATATCCAAACATTTTGAACATAATGTTAATCCTTAAAAATATTTAAAAATTTATAACATTAATTATTAAAATTTTTTAGAAACTGCAGAGTCAATATCATTTCTTCACTACTATCACAATCTTACCATTGTCGATCGTCAACTTTAGGCAATCACTTATTGAAATTGAGAAGAAAGAAAATGAGTGAGAGTGAAATGTAATTAAAACAAGTAAGTTTTTATGTGATTTATGTACTTAAAGTGTTTATTTTAATTTTTATTATTTGAGATTATATGGTAAATTGGAAAAGTTAAATATTAGATATAACATGGTAATTTTATTTTCTAACACAAAAATTTTATTCATCAACAAATTTTAATTTTGAATAAAAACAACTTTATTTATATATCTAAAGGTGAAAGCGTGCTTTAGGGCCAAACCTTGGGTGAAAAAAATACGATTTACTTTTTTTTTTAAATATCCATCAAGAATGTTAAAATTACCAAAACTCACCCCAAAAGTATAGGCCAAATCACATATTCTCGCCCAAGATTTGCTTAACGAACCTCTTACCTATAAAAGTTTAAAAAGCTAAATACCCACCCTTTCTTTTAAAAAATATCAAAATACCCTTTATAAAAATCAATAATATTAATATTAAAATATAATTTAAATAATATTCAAAATAAATTTAAAATAATATAATAAATATTTAAAAAACAGTCACTATTACCAGTAGCATTACCGACGATAATGGTCAACGTTAATCTCATCAGATAATTAAAAATGACAATTTGGTTTCATTGGTGGTTAGATCTGGTCGTCTTGATGACAAAAACAATCAGATTTTATCATAAAAAATCTGTCAGAGGTGGTCAAATCTAATTACCTTTGCCAACGAAAAAAGCTTAAAATGGTCTAAATGTTTAACACTAACCATTTCAGACTATGTTAGACAACCAGATCTGACCATTTCTGTCAGATTTTTGGTAGTTATATCTAGTTGCCTCCGCCAGATTTTTTACAGTTATATCTGGTCGTCTCTACTATCGAGATGGCTAGATCCGATTGCTAATAGAACCAAATAACGTTTTTAGTCACCTAGTAAAGTTAACATCAACCACTACTGTCAGTAACAGTGACTATTTTATTAAATATTTATTAATTTTTTACTAAATTATTAATTTATTATTATTATTAATTTATTTTAAATTTCTATTTTAATCATTTTTATAAAATTTATTTGTTTATTTTTATTTTTATTTAAAAAAATAAAAATACCTCTTTGACTTTAGTTAAAAGATGGATATTCAGTTTTTTAAACTTTCATAGGTGGGAGTGTCATTTAAGGAAACCTTGGGTCAGAATTTGGCCAAAGTAACAATATGCAACACAATGTGGGTGCATCTCTTATTAGTGGGACGGCTGTAGTAGATGTCGACTAACGAAGTTACATGGATGACAAGTCATTCTTTTTAAGATTAAATATAGCAAGTCTACTCAGCTTTCTCCATGCGTTGGACAACAATACGTTTACCAAACGATGAAAATCCTACCCTTCCCACCCACATCGACACGTCATAGACATTTTCAAGTCCGTCTTCATTTATTTTTTTCCCAAATTTTGACTTGCTGTGGACATTTCTTTGATCTCAAGGATACCGAATTAAATTTAAATCATTATATTATAACTTGGTCAATATAATACAAATATATGTTCGGGACATGGTCTATTGCATCGAAATTACTTGGCTCTTAGCATATTGCATTGCTTAAAGGCAAAAACAGTGTCCAAAATAACAGCTAATGCTCATCTTTATTCATTCAATAGCTCTCCGGCAAAATTCCCATGGAGAACTTCTGGAAACCATCTGCTTCATAGTAAGCTAGCAGTAGAGGATCCGCATAAACAGTTTTTCTGTCAAGCACCAGGAATATTTGTCTTTCTGCTAACTCCTGTTGAATGCAATTGAATTAGAAAGAGTAAATGAGAGAAGGTGGATCACATAAAATGCCTAACAAGAGTGGTTAAATGGTGAATAATGAAGTAGCACCTAGGCCTCTGCCACTCAAACAATAACTAAAACTGTTATGGTGTGGTAGTGGCTCTACCTAAAGAGCTCTTGCTCCAGAGAACCTGACCATCAACAGCAGTCAGGTGTGCACCATCGAGGCGCTTCCATGTTTTGATTGACTTGACTGCTCCCCAACTTCCCTTCTCTAGTTTCTCCAGATTGGCTACTACTACCCTTGTCCTCCTGTCCCATCCAGCCTTTCCGTAGGCATGGTATCCGAAACCCCCAGCATAACAAAGTTGTATACCGGTTAGCTGACCACAGAAGTCATTGATGTGATCATGGCCTGTAAAAACAGCCTTCACATCCCCAGCTGCTACCATGGTTGTAAAGAAGCCTGAGTTCACAGAAGCAGAGCTTATGCCTTCTTGCTTAATGCCTGTGAAATTGGACGAATCAAAACTCGCAAATTCAGGCAGTGGAATGTGAAAGTATGCAAGCCCAGGTGCAGGCGCTTTCTGAGCAGCTGGCTTGCTCATGTATTCCCTCTGCAGTGAAAAAGGATATGAGTCATTTAATCTAAACCATCTGTCATTCGAGGAGAGAGAGAAGCGTATCAATATCACCTGTAGTTGGTACATTTCTGAAATTTATAAAAAGCAAGTCTTATATTTGGTTCTTTCTGTAATCTACAAGGAGCTTAATAATCCAGGATTTTGAAGTGCCTACAGTGATTATATTAGATATGTTCCTTGGAGAAAGTATGTAAATTAAAATTTTCTAAAATAGCTCATAAAAGTTATTGCTACTAGAAGAGCACTCCAAGCAATAAAAATTAGAGAGGTTAGCACCCGAAGCTTGGCAGAAGTACGTTCAAACCAAAGCTGCTGGGAAGGCTTGATCCATCCATAGCCACCAATGGTGGGAACTGTTGAGTAATCTCCACTATCAAGGAAGTAGAGATTGAGAACCGATTTGTTTTCAAAACTTGAACCTTCAACCCCACCAATTTCCAAGTTGTAGTTCCCAAAACCATCAATTATATGTGCCTCAGGAGGATTGACTTGAGATAAGGTGTTCTTCAAAGTAACTATATGTTTCATGACTCCTTCCCTTGACAGGGTGGACTCCTGGTCATGATTCCCCAAAACAGCTACCCACGGGATCTTTGATGCAATTGCTGGGGCAAATGCAGCATTCAAAGATTTTTCTGCGTCTGTGGCATCAAATCCGAAGATGTTATCACCTGTTGCACGTGAAAATATATAGGCTGTTATCACACTAAATTGAAAGACATACGCCCATAGCCATGGATATGGCTTTTGTAGCAACCAAGGTTAACATTAGCAGATAGTGTAACATCAAAATCATAAAGCTTAAAAGAAAAAATAGTCAGATCATTTCTTCTAATGGTAAAATAACTTTGTCAAATGCAGAAAAGGGAAAATTTTACCAGTGAAAACGATTAGATCGGGCTTCTCGGCTAAAATCATGCGGTTGAGAAAAGCGGTAGTATTGAGGTCAGAGCAACCAGCGACCTGGGTTGGAAGAACATCCTGACAAGGCGTAGTTTTGCCATCTGCATAATGCATATCAGCCACTTGGAGTATCTTAAACTCTCCATCTCGTCCGAACCGCAGCTTCTGATCGCCCAAGATTGGTTTAAAACACACTAAAACTAAAAGCACAACCAGACCCATCGTCAATTTCATTTTGCTGGGATTGGCCTAGTTGGTTGAGGAAACCATTTCTGTGTTTGCTCAATCTTAAATGTTTGTCATAGTATTTGGTCAAATATGCCTAATGAACACGCTTGTAATGCCTAAACTCATACCAATAAATACGCCACAACACCCACCAACTTTAGTAATTTCTTTGATAGAACATATAAATAAATATGCGTTAGCCAAGCCTGCGTGTTGCAGCAACGATATGGAACACATTTAATGCTTCAACTACTGGGATTGAAAAAATTTAAAGGTTGTGGAACCATATTGGTAATTGTTACGGATGGAGTGGGAACCTAACACTCCAATTCACTTTCTCTTTGCAAGCAAGATATTTTGGTCAATCACATACCAAACGTACAGGTCTGGTTTAAACAGTGTTTCTAGGGATAATAGCTAAAGAAAAATAATGAAGACCGCCCTTCTCCTTTCGGGTTCCTTCAGATAAGCTAAAGGATGGAAGGTCTCAATCTCAGAAACATTATTGTTTATGTATAAGCAGATAAAAGTCAAAAAAACTCAACGCAGCCCTACCCCAGAAGCGGAGGTGTAACAGAACATCATAAACTAATACAAATTGTTGATGAGCTCGACCCAACTTGTTGGTTTGCTTTCAGGAGCAAATGCATGTATCCATTGTTAATATTTGGCCAGCTAGTTAGTTTAGGGTTACAATCTGTCAAGCACGGGAAGAACATAAACAAAAGACTAATGAGTGTCATTTGTCTTTTACTGAGATATGATTAAGATTGAAACAAAGCCAATAATATTCTAGTATAGCGTATGTGCAGTGGTACACGGTATTGGCTCAAATTTCTCTGGTTTCACTGCTAGCATGCAGTCATTTGGGAATCAATTCTAACTCTTGGTCAGTTTGTACAAGAATGATTTTATCGTTGACTATAATGGATTCCTATTGGCTTTGCTTCTGTGCTCATCTTTAACAAAACTCTTCCTTATAAGAGAACTTTGTGAAGTATCTTCAGTATGATAAGTGGAATTACACTTCATATTTTAGTTGTCACATGAATGGTTCACACAACCAAATAATCTTATACACTTTCCACACGTCTTACCCTTCTCACAAGGATGTGAAATGACGTTGTCACGAATTTGTATGCATACTCTCAAGTATACCACTTTTGCGAACATCTATTAGACAAACCATTAAGTTTTTGGCTTATGGCACAACTCAATGACTTAAGTGACACTAGTTATCTTTAGACACAACTCCATTATCATGTTAATCTATTATAATAATCTGAAAGATGGCTAGTTCGGTCTATAAAACAAAATATTTCCCTTCCATGGTGCATTTTGATCGACGCCCACATTTTACATTTTTAACATACGTTTCACACTAGTTATTGACTCAAGATTCATCTTTTTCATTTTATTATGGACTCATCAAGGTGGATGAGTTAATAATTCCTTCTTCATCATCGATCATAAATAACTTCTACAGGTATACAGAGAAACACTACCAAGTCACAGCAAGATAAAAAAAAAAAAAAAAACATGCACAACCAGATTTTGAAATGAAGCAGGGTTCCCATGCCCTTAAGACATGGAGGCCAGACATATCTGACATACAGACGCAGATCAGAATCTAATTTCCTGTCCATGTAACTTAGGATTCTGATCTCCTAGACGCCCCTGCTTCCCAACATTTGCAATATAATGTTTCTGTTGTCCAACTTTTATCACAGAGTTACAAAGCTTGTCGTATGCAACACCATTTCATGATTACTTCTTAAAAAATTACTACTACCACCAGCAAATTACGACTTCTCAGTTATGCTGCCACACTGCATTTTGAATAAGAACGACATTTAACGTGATACTCAGCCAAATATTTTGCTCCGGCATTCATGGTACAGTTAGAACTTTTCCTTATAATTGACAGTCAAAAGAATCTCATTTTTCCAGGAGTATATCCCGTTAAAATTTCTCGATTCCACCATTATAAGACGTTCTACAGTACATATAAAGCAAAGACACTACTCATGACGAAGAAAAATTTTTATACAGTTTCATACACTTTCCTAATTGACTCGCAACTTCGTTCAAATAAACAGCAAAGTACATAATAAGCAAGGACATACAAACGTAGGAACTCAGCAAATTGGGCACAGATAAAGACAGCGTTTAGGTTCAAAACCAAGAATCAAATCAAGCACCCTTATGTTTCTGTGCCATAGCTGATGAGTTAAACCAAGGTATCCAAACTGATGTTGTCTTCTGATACAGCCTATAAGCTTCAGCTCTGGACTCTTGTTTTAACATCCGCTCTTCGACAAGTATTGTCACATATGCCAAGCACAAGCTATTGATGAGTGCACCAACGAATGTCCATCCGTGACCCAGGTTCCATGCAAATATAACCAGTCCCCACCACCATAACTGCTCCCCAAAGTAATTTGGATGCCTTGAATAGCACCACAGTCCCCTGTCAAGATTAAGAACTATGGGCTTTCCAAGCTCTTTCAGCTTGTTATTTCTACTTACAAATTGATGGAGTTGCGTGTCAGCAAAGTAAGCAATAACAATACCACACACACAGACCACGGCAGCAACAAAATCCCACGTATTCAACGGCTTATCAAACGAGTGCACAACATACAATGGCAAGCACACTCCAATCAGAAATACCTGGAAAGATGTTTAAGTGTAACGAAGGTACTCCTAAGGTTCTTGAAGGATGAAAATAAAAATTAAGAAACCATAGCGGCGTTTTATCGAGCACTTATCCCATTTTAAAAACCGTATATTTTAGGTTAAGCCAGTATTAAAGCTAGCAATGAAACAAATAATTGGATTACCTGTTGAGAGAGGTAGACAGCGAAAAAGGAAACCCACCACCACTGTTTGCCATATTGAGCGCGCATATCCGTGAACCGCCAGTCTTCCCGGGCACCCCACTGCCACTTTTCACGCCTGAAGTAGTTATGAGTCAGCCTCACACTCCACACCCATGTCAGTATTATCACTATTATTGACCTCCAATGATTGTACTGGCTCAATGGATGTGTTGCGAAGTAATGAACTAACATTACTGGTATCACGGTCCAATACAAATCGATCATCTGCACACAAACATACGCACACAAATTAGTTAATCGAAGGAAAAAAATACGATTCAAAAAGAAATGGAAGGGTTGAAGGGACAGACCCAATGGCTATTCTGGATGTGACTGATGACCCAGAAGAGGACATTGACGTTGAAGAAGAAGAAAATATTGGCTAAAAGAAGAGGGTGGTTATAGCACCATGACCACAGAGGTTGAGTAGTATGAGATTGATGATAGTGATCAAGGAACGATAGATAGAAGAGTATGGAAGGAAGGGGACTGAGTAATGCAATCACTGCATTCTTTAAGTTACGACGCATGTTGATGTTGTTGTACTCTTTCAAATGGTTCCGGCTCGTTCCTGATGCCGCTCAAGATGTAGAGTGATATATATATATATATATAAAACCGGTTAGCATGGTCCAAATCAAGAGAGGGCTTTTCTTTTTCTTTTTCTTTTTTTTTTCTGAAATTCTATGAACTTTCCATCATATGCCATGATGAACAAAGATTCGCATGTACCTCTTTCTGCATGATGATGGTAGTGGTGGTTCCCCACAGTCAATCACTGCTGACTGCTAATCATCATTGGGCCCTACTGCTGCTTCGATGCCAGTTAGTTAATCGCATTGGCATGGCTCTTAATCAATTATTACTACGTTCAATTTAAAATCCTTCAAACAAACTAATCAATACACAGCAGTAGGATATTATGATGATTTGGCACCAGTGCTTGTGCTGTCGCTAATGATGATCGCGGCCTCAAATGGTGTGCTTAATGATAAGCTCGAATCCACTCACATGGAATCGACAGTGTAAAAAAACCATCCCCTCCCTGGTCCCCCTTCTCTGGCTCTACCTCAATCCTTTCTAATCTCCGCAATCCTCGCAGAAAGCAGGAGAAAAAGCTACAATGCATATACGACTGCCAAGGTCGAGGTGGGTGGAAAGCCGCACACGGCCTTCTCTCAACTTAAGGCACACATCAGGGTCCACAAAGGAGGTAATATTTTTATACTCATTAGCATGGATGGGTCGACGAAATAGGCTTTGTCCAGCGTGCGTTTGCTAGCCTGATGAAATTTCTGTCACAGCTTATCATAATAATGCTTCAACTATCAGTGTCCTTGACACATCTTGTTCCTCTTTGTTGAATCAAAATGGGCTGTCACGGAGCGACGAAGAGGAACCAGTATTTAGTATGTCGCCACCACTGACTTCACTCCAGATATGCTCACCAGCACCCGCGTAGTAATAAAAATCATGTGGAAGTTGGCATGGCAACAAACTAAGAAAAAGTGATAAACGGGTGAAAGGCAAGACATCAAATAAACGAATTACAAATATCCCGGCACAAGAAATGACCCATGACAGTTCCAAACACAACTCTAATATCTGATATCCCATTAAAAAGCTCCTGCTGTGCACAGCTAAACTAGGTTTGAGCATCACACAAAACCACGGGTAAAATAGACAATATTCAGATGCAGCTCTGAATAAAGAACCATTGAAGGGCCATGATTACAACTTGAAGTTGCCCCACCAACTGTAATGCAGCTCTCAGAAACCCCTCCTCTCCCTTGCAATATCATTTTCAATTGCTCCCTTAATCCATTTCAAGACAAGCCACTGCAAAACGGAAAGAAAGTAGAAAGAAAATTGTTTGTGCAGGGTCACTCAACAGAGACCTCAAGTTATGAAACTCTTAAGTTACCTGAAGTCCAAGAATGACAGGAATCCATAGTTTCCCCTTTTCATCTGAGCCAGAGCCGTCAATCAACTTCTTGTCCACAACAACAGCTTTGCTCTTATTTGTTGCAACATCTGTGATTATTTTTACCAAGTTTGGTATCCAAGCTTCACCGTTTGGAAGAATCTGGTATTAAAATGATGAGCAATTCAAGAAATAATCAAGGCACACAAATATGCAACAAAAGTCATAAAGAGTTCACAGAATCTGAACCTTCTCATCATTCTCATTTTTATTGCATCTACCACTATTTTCAACCAGTACAACAGGTATAGCAGCATCCTGCAAGCATCACAAACAAGTATACAAATCAGTGTATATACACTGTGACAACACTTATTTAAATGCGACTAAAAGTTGACAATTCTTTTATGCAAAAGGCACTCATATGAGCCAACAAAAAAAATTAAAATGCAATTATGCACTGACAAATGATCATTCCACTATTTAGAACACATTCAATTTATGAACCACAAACTCTGTTGAACTTTTATCAAATGTTTTCCCAAGTCTATCAAAAGCATAATTAGTTATCAGTCACAATATCTTCATCTCAAACTTTTGAATTCAAAATTCAATAAAAACTACAGATCAGAAACTTCAAAATCTCTCATTTGATCCCTCAATTTAAGATACAAAGAATACATGGCCTTGCATATTTCACAAATCAAAATATTTTGCATAATCCTCAAAAATAGAACTCCTACATTATAAATTAAAATAAATAACATCAAAATTATCAAGAAGTCACAAGCCTGATTATCTGGCTAACACCCCATGGGTGAAAATATTTTTCTTCCCATAAAGTTATAACTACTAATCAATGCCAACAAATCAGTAACTTTAATGAAATTTGTCATTTGACTCTTATTAACAAGAATTCAAATAGGCAATCAATTGAGGGTCCTACAATAGCTTAATAATTTCGAAAACAATTTTAACAAATCTCCTATTTCTTCAAATCTGTAATATTGTTATAATAATCTAGCAGAGAATATATGAATACAGAGCATAGCTTACATCTCTGGTCATTCACTTTATAAGAAAAAATGAATTCTAGACTGCAAGGGAACAAGGATCCATAGCATAATTTATTCTTTTTTCTTTTAAATCAACTATAACAGAAAGCATTTAAAAACAAATATCTAATTTTTCACTTTTAGTATTTGCAGTTCTAGTATCTTAAACCAAAATAACATTAGAAAAGGGTATACCAGAGTTTTAAGACTGATTTGTCAGGAAATGACTCATGTATAGCATGCTTCTGTATAGTATAAAAAATTCTCAGAACAAAAAGAAGTAATCCACAATCCAATATCTATGTGGTTGTGTATTATTTTGTAAACTCTCAAGCAATTTATTATCTCCCAACATATGCAGCAATGCACATGTGTGTGTCTACTTATTGGACACCACAGCCCCTCTTCCAAGGGGGCATTCTTGAACCTAGGGAAAAAGGGAAAGGAGACAAAACCATCAAGAAGGTAGGCTTGACCACCCTTGCCTTGAATGAATAGTAATGCAATAACTTTTATGTGTGACCTTAGCAAAACCATTTGTAGCCCCTACAGCAGTCTTTGTGAGAGAAATCGGAGTGACAAATAAAAGTCCTTGCAACAAAAGCCCATTGTATAATAACATCCCACCTCTCTCCATTTCTCTCTCCCTCTAAAAGAACTCACCTCCATTTTTGTCATATGCACAATCAGTACCTAACCCACTGTCCACTTGCTAGTTTCTTAATTTTAATGAGGTGATGCATATCCAATAATTATTTCTTGTCAATGTGAGAGAAGGTTAACTTATTGCTCCATGTCAACCTTGATATATTTCTAATAAAAAAACGTTTTCCATCACTACAGTGTTCAATAGAACAATTTACCTCAAAATCTTGCTTCCTAATCCGAGCTCCAAGTCGAATAGTCTTCAGAAGAGCCTCAGAACGTTTAGAGGAATAAACATCATAATTCAATTCATCAGGTGGACAAAGTTGGGCATGAGTGAGGACAAGCAAACTTCTGCGCCATATTTGTTTGCCAAAAGTTCCAGTGATAGCCGTTATAATTTGCTTATCCAAGTCATCCACTCTATATGCATCCAAACGGTCTACGTAGAGCAGAACATCTATAGTCTTATTCAAAAGAAACCTGCATTGCAAGTCCCCATTGTTAACCACAGCATAATCACATTAGAAATGAATCATAAAGAATGTAAAAATTTTCAGCAACACTCAAAAACTAACCCTTTTATCAACTCAAGAGCTTGGTAACTAACATAACCAGCCTCTACAAGCCCGGGGGTGTCAATTATGTTTAACGTGAATCCTCCCTTGGTACGTGAAACCATTATTGGTCTCAGTGCTTCTGACTGCAAGGCAAATAAGCCAAAATAGCCATACAAAAAAATAACTAAACCCATCAAATCCTCAAGATAAGTGAACTTTAAGTATACCTGGAAAGAATTAACAGTGACAGCTCGTTCCCCGATAAGTGAATTGACAGTTGAAGATTTGCCAACACCTCCTTTGCCCATAACAAGTATTGTCAACGTGTTCACATTCTGTAATTTGTAACAAGAATGTAAAGCTGATTGACAATATAAATGAACAACTAAACGATTAATAAATCCTAAAAAATATAATAAAATAGGAAATTAAACCTCCTGCTTCAATTTGGCCAGTAATTCGATGAGTTTGTTCTGAGTTGCAGAAGGAAACTGTTGAAACCCGGTCCATTCACGAATGAGAAGGGACCCCATCGATGTTGTTCTAGATTTAAAGAACGAACCAAGAAAAAAAAAAAGTAAATAAATGAATAATCAAGTAGCTGAACAGAAAGTAAAGTAAAATGTTCTAAAACCTAAGAAAATAAATTCCAATATGCCAAAACCCTAAACCCTAAAAAATTATAATCTTTAACTCACCTGTTTGGCTTCACCTGTTTCTTCTCGCAGTGTGGTTGAAACCCAGGAGTAGAGCCTTTATCTTCTCTCTCGGTTCGGGTTATCCGATCGAACTTTATATTTTGTGCTTTCCGCCCATGAAAATTGGTTACCGACGTAATTATTTTTTTATTTAGAAAAATTATTTTTTAATCAAATTCTAAAATTAAAAAACAAAAATATTCCATTAAAATCCATTTGTGGGAATTTATTAAAAAAATTCGTATATACTAAATCATACTTGACAACTTATAGTAAACAATTTGACTATTTTTTAACAAATTACATGTAAACACTATATATACAACATGAAAATATGCATAATGAATCTATATGATATTGACAAATGTTTTTGGCATATTAATGATCTCCTCTCACTTTTAAAAGCTAGCAAACACCCTCCCTATGTCTATCATGCACATTAAACACGCCCCTTCTTGTTTTCAAAACAAACAAAATACCCCTTGTTTCCGTCCTTTATTAGTACACATATTTTATACAAAATATAAATATAAGACACATAGTTGTCAGATTATATATTTTCTTTTATTTTAAATTATAAATTAATCTGAATATAATCTATACATATTAGTCCTAAAATAATTTATACCTATTCTAATATTATTACAAACAAAAATTTTAAATTTTGAATTTTTTCAATATAAAAATGTCATATATTTTAAATAAAATCAATGAAATCTTTATTTTATACTTAACTTTTTATTTTATTTTTACCGTCAAAAATTACAAAATTAATATAAAAAATTATTACAAATCATTGAATTTTTTAAATAAAGTTATATTACACAAATAATTGTTCAGATTTTATAATTATACATATTACTTACATTACATGTATAATCCACATGTATTGTATTTGAAAAAATCATTACACATAGTTTAATACATATGAAATTTTGGATAATTTTATAAACACATATTTTAATTGGATATTTTTGTTTTTTAATTTTAGAATACGATTTAAAAAATAATGTCTCTCGTATTTATTTGTTGTAGCGCAAAAATCAGGATTTAGTTAATGAAATTGGACACCAATTGTTATTACCAAGCGCTCAATTACCTTTTTCACCTTATTTTGTCTTTAAAACTGGCCAGATCAAAATGCCCGCCCAACTTTGATTAAACCACTTCTTCTCATTTAAGCTTTAAAAGTCCACCCTTTCGCTTGTTTATTAAAGGCCAAACGATTTATTCTTTAATTGGTAAATTATTATCTAAAAATTTTAAAAAAGTTAATTATCAATTTATTGACTAAATTGAATCATTAAATTTAATTAATTAGAAGAGTATTTTTTAAAGTTTTTGAACAAAAATAAAAAATAATAAAATTAAATTTATAAAATAATTAAAATATTAATATAATATTAGAATAATAATAAAAAAATTAAAAAAATTAAAAAAACAGTCACCACTATCAATAACATTGTTAATAACAACGGCTATCGTTAACATAAATAATCACATGATTTCATTAACGATTATATCTGACCACCTCGGTATTGAAGATAGTTAAATCTAACTATCAACTATCTAGTCGTCTATCTAGAATGACTAAAAAAGACTGGTTTTAAATATGTTATCCATTTTTTATCTTTTCTAATAGTAGAAGTGATCAAATCTAATTATCTATATCAGATATTTGATGACTATATTTAAAGATTTTTGTCATCGAAACGATTATATTCAACCACCAATAAAACCAGGTGATCATTTTTAGCAATTTAGTTAAGTTAACAGTGGTCATCATTGCGGGCAATGCTATCAATAACAATGACAATTTTTAAAATTGTTATTTTATTTTTATAATTTTAAAACTTTTTAATTAAATTTTTAAATTTTAAATATTATTTTATATTAAGTTTTAAATATTATTTTATATTAAATTTTAATATTAATATTATTTATTTTTATGAAATATATTTTGGAGATTTCAAAGAAAATATATAAAAAGTAAGAAGAATGGTTGGTATTTGGTTTTTTAAAACTTCTTAAATGAAACTATATCATGTAAAAAAACTTTAGGTTGGAAATAGTCGTTTGGCCTTGATTAAATTTATCTTTAATTTTGATTTTCAAAAGATATTATTATTGGTTTCTATAATAGATTTATTATTATTTTTTACACCTTTAATATTTCAAAGAAATATTAATGCTCACATTTAAAATCTTTTTTATCATAGATAAAAGAAGTGCATGCCCATATTCTCAAAATTAACATTTATAAAACATGTTTCTCGTAACAAAGCGTTTCTATCTCAATATACAAATCATTGAGACTTCAATTAGTCAACGATCTTTTCTAACTCTACTCTTATCTCTTTACTCAATCTCTCTAAGTATTTGCTCAAATGCTTTATGGTCTAACACTTGACACTCATGTATTGTCTAATATCAATAAGGCTGTACTGGATTGTTAGTAATAAATTTAATTGAGGGTAAATAGGTAGTTTTTCAAATTTAAAGGACAAATGTATTTTACCAAAGTTGGAGGAGAAAATAGTCATGCGGCTTTAAAATTTGTATTCGAGAAAATGACATTCTAGTCCCCGCCGATTTTGTAGGATACTTTAGGAATTACGCAGGACGAAGTTAAATAAAATGTTGAGATTAATTGATTGCAGTTTATTAAAGAAAAATAAACTGAAGAAGAGGAGCTGCTGGAGGACGGTGAGGCCGAGTCTCATTAATCGAGTTCTCGCCCTTCAATAAGCCCGTTCGACCTCCTCAATGACGGTGACGATGATCCTGAACACCCTAACATTAAGTTTTGTAATCATCAGCACTTTTGTTGTTGTTATTTTCAGTGTCACTGCTCTGAATTCTGGAATTGGATTATGCACCGAATGGTTTGATTCTATTGCCTGTAATTGAATCTTCAACAACGTTTGATTGATTTCTTTTACTGGCTAATTAGTGTTTATTAAGATCAATTTGAATATATATGTTAAATTTCTTGCAAAAGTAAAAGAAAATATTGACGTCGTGCGAGGAGTAGAGCTGCTCTTAGTCGTATGTTTCTCAATTTGTCTTATTACTTTTTTACATCATTTGCATTGCTTATGAAGCCCCATCTTTTGAGTCGTAATTAGCTTCCCAAAACCAACCACTTGTTTTTTTCTAAAATGCAAATGGAAATTTGCCAACAGATATGAAGTTTTCTCGGATGTTGATTAATGCTTCTTGTAGACGTTTTAATTGTTTATTTTGTATTCCATAAGGTAAAATTAGTGGTTCAGGATGGGCAGTTATGGAGTACCTTGATGTCTTGGTATTAACTACTAGTAAGAATGTATCTCATCTGTATTGTGCAGGAGATGAAATTGCTAATGTAACCTTGATACAGCAGAATATCAGAGAGTCTTCTATGCAGGATTGTACTATTGGTGTAATCCCAGACTCCAATCACGTCAAAGAAAAGGAAAAAGAAGAAAAGCGACAGGTCTACTTCAAGTGCAGATCGAGTTGAAAGATCATTGGATGCAGCTTTAGAAATTTTATCTTTGGCTTCTAACACGACTAGTCATCAACCTGGCTCTATAAAAGCCAAACTACAAAATGCTAAGGCTCGTGATAAGTTTGTCAAACAGCAATCACTGTCTATATTACAAGTAGATCTCAAATATTTGAAAGCTGAAAATCAGCTGCAGAGAATATTTTGATCCAAGGTGGTGAATCATTTGAGGAGAAGTCATGAAAGTGGCAGTTCTAGACAAGTACACGGGGTAAGATGTGGACGTCATCATAAAAGAAAGACTATTTTAGTCTCTCCATCAGACCATTGCATCGTTGGGATGGACCATTTCCATGGAAATTTCAGACACTAGGGATGGCTACAGTTACTTCAGGTAAACATCTACATTAGACTTTTTGGTTGCTGTCACCACATTTCAGTCAGACACATGTCTGAACTCTCTCTCTTCTTCATGATGTTTTCTAGGTTAAGGGTAAGTTGTTTTTGGAAATGTCTTTGGTTTTGTATTTAATTATTAATAGGATTGACTTTCAGGCAAAAATGGACCAGCATGTGAGCAATAACTTGTCTAGGTACAATTATTCATCTAAGTCAATTGTTTAGTTATCTGCATTCCTTAAGAAGCATAGGCAGGTACTCTTATAATGTGTGTTGCAGAAAAGTATTTGGATGGTAATTTGACAACTTCAAACGATTATTGTGCAGTAAGATCAACTTTTAGTAACTTCATTATTGCAACACACCAGTTTTGTGTATGCCATATGTCATTCTGCACTTAGTTTACCCCTAAATGCTTATACTCTGTTAATATTATGTTAGCAACATTTTTTATTCTGGTTTTAGTGATCTTAAATATTTGCTTTTTCTTGCTTTTTATCATTTGTGTAGATATTTCTATTCAGCTTCTTATGATCAACTTACAGAGAATTTGAAGCTGCCCAAGCTATTCATGATCTTAATGGTGTAGCAAATGTTTTGTTGTATCATCCTTATCATTTGAATTCATTGATTACAGTGGCAGATTATTTAAAAAGTTTAGGTTAGCACCAAATGGTGGCTGCAGATGCTGTTGCAAAGTGTATATATGCCCAAGAATGTGCTTGGCATCCCATGGTTACCCTCTTGTAGGGTAAGTGCCAGTTGAAAATCAGCTATGAAACAAACAAAGCCGTAGTTCAAATGTGGCTATCCTTGATCTGCAGTAGAAGTGTGCTAACTGTTGCTTTCACTTGATTCAGATGATCCTATGGGGGCTTACTCTGCATTGACTACTTTGTTTGGGGGGCAGGGGAGTACTCATGGTTGGAGCAATTCTCTGAAAACTATAAGAGTGATAATTCCCCGTGGTTGTTCGCAAATTTCTCACACTCCCTTACTGGTTGGATCTTGAGCGGTAGGAAACATCACAAGATGCTGATGTAGATAATGGAAAGAGTACTTGAGCTGATCTTATGAAACAAGCTTCAATGTTTCACCCTTATGTCCTTAAAAAACTCGTGGAAAATGTACCTCTGAAAGATCAAGCATGGACAAATGTACTCAAACACAGTTATTTCTGGTCAGATCAATCAAAGATCCCATCATTGGATCATCTGATCAGCATATATGTGGATAGGAGCTATGTTAGATGGAGGCTTCCAGATCTGCAAATGTTGCTGCAAGACACCAGGCAATGGTTGATTGAAAGATTGGGACACTATAAAAGTGAAGCTAAAGGATTGGGCTTGTGTAAGAGAAGAACCATTTCCTATCTGAGAAAAATGAGTGAGTATTTCAATATCACTTGTTTACCTTAATCTGCCTGGCTAAACTTAAAAAAAGGGATTTTGACTGGCTTGTAATATTAGTTGTATGCTGCTACAAATTAATAGGTTGACGTAAAAAAATTAGTTAGATGAATTGGCATTGATGCTGTATATAAGATTAAGCTGGATCTCATGTTTGTCCAACTCTAGATTTATAAATCATGTTATGCTTCAATTCACACAGCCTGCATTATAGATTATTTTAGTAAATGCCATTGTTTGCTTTGGAGCTTGCATGACTCTTTTTTTTTTTCCATTTTATTGCCAGTTAGGTATGATTATTTGTTGGTAAAATAATTTTTTGATTCCATACCAACTCTTCCACCTAATCACATGCAAAACTTTGTGGTTGATTCGAGGACGGGCAAAACTGTGCATAATGGGCAATTTGCTAATCCACTTGATGGCAGCCAAGCTCCACCTCCACTGGATCTTGCAAATCACAATCCTTTGGCTGTCTTGAGTCAATGCTACCTTGGGTTAAATATGGAGATGGTTGAGTTTTTGACCGCGTTGATGAGGATAACCAAATGAATGGGCATGGCCAAGATAATCAAAGATAATTGAGTGGCACTCAGAAAGTTTATCATGACAATAATACTGCAGGCAAAAGTATAGTTGTAATAGCGTTATTTTTTGCAGTGAATTTCCGCGTAAAATTTAATAGTTTCAACTGAGAAGGATCTCACTTTTAGGAAGTTACGTTCCACCCAGGTTTATGGTATTATATTATGTGAATTTTATGGTGAGCGTTTCAGACCTCTTATTGAAAGTTGATGTAGTATATTATCTTTGCACAGCATGAAAATGACATTCGAGTCTCCATTTCTGATGAAGATATGCGAAGAGAACAGAAATATATTTTACACTTTGTTAAGACCTGCTAGGTTCTACAAGGAGAATGACAATAAATGGGGAAACATAAGAGACTCTTTCATTTTCTAGAAAATTTCACTCTCTCTCCAACATCTGTTGGCAAAAAATTATTTCTTTGAATTTTATCCTTCAGGTTACAGAAACAACCCAAGAATCCCAGACGCCCATTGCACAAGGTCAGTCTCCAAATTCCTCATCCCTGCTTCCTACCCTGTAACAAAATTTACAATTATAAGCATGCATCAAAAGCCATTTTCAACTTAACATTTGCATTTCAACTATAGTAGCCTAGCCATCCTCAGAGTGCACTGCAAGGCCAGCAAATGGTTAAACCCCATTTCCACATGCTTCTTTTGTGGATGTGCAAATCGTTTACAGAAACTGCTAAATTGATCATGCCTTGAAACACAAATATAGTAACTGATTGCACAACATGCTTCCAACAATTCCCTTAAGGAACAAGTATGAGAACCAAGAACTATTGTCAGTTTTTAGCTACAGGTCATAGTTTCCGGCAGATTGTCATGCCATCTCCAATGGGTACCTAACATTCCAAACATTAAGAATAAGAAATCAAATGTAAAATGTCTCTCAAAACCTGTTTGTATTAACACAAGTACTCACCATACTAATGCTCACACGCTTGTCCTCCATTAGATTTTTATTGAAATTCCTAATGCTGACAGTCTTATTATCTTTTACCTGCTGAAAGGAGTCATTAGAAAGTAGGTTATCCTTTTAATGGCTAAAGCTCATAATTATAGTCAATAATGTTACCATAGGATCAACAACTTTTCCATGCCAAAGGACATTATCAATCACAATGACTCCTCCAACTCTAACCTGTAACAAGCGATAACCACCAATATCCTTACAATCTGTGGTGAGGGAAGTGAGAAAACATATTTAAGAAAGGAATTAAAATAGCCCCGAACAGGTTTTTCAAATATTATTCTTCAGCCTTACCAGCTGTAGCAACAATTCAAAGTATTCCTGATACATTCTCTTTTCAGCATCAACAAATGCAAAATCATAGCTGCATAAAAGAGAAATACATCAGAGAATTATTGCTACGTTATTTTCTTCTTCACAATCATGGCAGACCCAAAAAAAAAAAGCAATAACCAGTCGCTCAAGAAGAAACTCGATTCATGGGAGAAAAGGGGAACTATCACCAATGGACTACTTTTTTCTACAGAAAAATGGGGTAAGATGATTCTAATAACTTAGTCCTATGCTTTAGAAAAAGCTGAAAAAAAAAAACTTTAAAGTTGAAACAGAAGTTAACTACATTCACCTGGAAGCTTCACCACTCAGAATCAGAGATTTCAGGGCATCTGCAGCTAGTCCATGTTTAACGTTTACCTAATATCAACAAATCAAGAAAATGTAAAACAAGGCAGTGGTATACGCTGAGTCACTATTGTTTGTCACAGACATGGAATATAACATATTATAACTTGACAAAAGAGAAGTAAATGACCTTGTCTGAAACACCCGCTAGCTCATAATACTTTTTAGCAACTTCAAGCGCTCGAGCGTCTCTTTCACAGGCCACAAGACAACCTGATTCAGGTAAAACTAATGCAATAGCCAATGACGAATATCCCTAAAGTAAAAAAAAAAAAAAAAAAAAATCAAATAAGCTAAAACATCTGCAAAAACCCATAAACTAAAGTACGTGAAGTGAAAATTTAAAGCTAGCTTGACAATAATCAATACTAATTCATTAATACATACAGTATAAACACCGACTTCTATACAGCGTTGTGCCCCAAGAATTTGAACAAGCATAGCAAGCAGTTGTGCTTGATCGGGAGACACCTATCAATATTACACAGAATTTTTAGCAATAATTGACTGTTTTATTTTAATTTGACTCCTCAAGAAACGTGTAAGGTACCTGCATCTGGCTACCACGCATGGTAGCTGTCTCCTCACGGAGTTGCCGTAGAACCTGAAACACAGCAAGCCAGATAATAGGTGTTTAGCGATGAAATTGAGGTTATTAAGGTAAAAGTACCTGAGGCTCGCGAACATTCTGGAGGATGTAGTCGTAAAGACGCGGAGTGATACTGATAATCTGTTTATTGCCATACTTTTCGTCATCGGCAACGATGACTGCTTCGGGAGAAGAAACGGAGCAATTTCTTGTCCAAACATTTCTAAACTTGGAAGCTCTACAACTTGCGGCGGGCAAGGAGGAGTGAAGATTCGCAACTCTTTTTTCCGTGTTTCGTAGAGCAAAAGCAAAACGATTCACCGCCAAGCTGCTTGCCATTAGCTAAAGGGGAGGAAGTGAAAGGCTTCAAGCACTTCGTTCGAAACAACAGTATACTGCCGCTGCTCGCACAAAATTTTTAAGAGTGTATTATGGGCCAGGTCCGTCGGGCTAAGTACCAATAATATTAGAAGTTCTTTTCCGAGAAATATTTAAAAAAGAAAAAGAAAATCGTACGGTTTCTTTTTCTTTCGACTTGTGAATGAAGATGACATACGTGTTCCTTTAATAGAAACAGAGAGGATAATTAAGTTCTTCACAGAAAAAATTCAATACCGCTAGATCTGTGGTGAGTTTTGCGGTTGTGGTTGCTCTGCTGCTTGTTGAATCTCCGTTCTTGAAATTGTATAATTATAATTGTTGGCCGTCTCTGAAGATATGAGTCTTGCATTTACTTCTTCATTGCGCGTCGCGGCCGGAAATGGATTTCTTTGCAACATAAAGCCTTATAATTCCAATCTAAAAGCCACCAGAAAATTGCCTACTCAGAGCAAGTTTTCATGTTCAGCAACTCTAACTATCGACAGAACTCAGGTTCATCGTATTCTTCTACTCTTCTATTTCTACGCATGCACCTATCATCATCTTGCAGACTGATTGCTCCATTAGGGTTTTCAGGCATCTGAGTTTGAGTTAGAGAACAAAAAACTCAATCTGTTGAACACTATTCAGGACACGCAACGAGGCCTGGTTGCAACTTCTGATCAACGCTCTGATATCGAAGAGGCTCTGGTGAGCTTACCATTTTCTTTATTCCAAGTTTCCTCTTATTTTCATAATTTTGAACTCCTCTCCTTTTTTGGTTAAGGTGGTTGGGGCATATTAGTGGAAGCAATATTATTACATATTTATGAGCATATGGCAGGTGAGTGTGGAGGGATACAACTTGGGTGAGCCGATAGATCTAGAGAAGTTGGATGGAACATGGCGCCTGCAGTATACTTCTGCTCCTGACGTCCTCATTCTTCTAGAAGCTGCTGCAAGACTTCCATTCTTTCAGGTGCTAGTCATGAAAATGTTATCAAGAAACGCTTCCTCCATGGTTGTGCAGTATTTTGCCTAATATTGTGGTGTGAAATGAATTTAACAACTTCTTCATTTTGTTAATTAGAAAATAAAGATTGCTAACAATTCTCAGGTTGATCTGATCTTTGATTTTCTGCCACTTATACTTTGTTAAATATGAATATTGCTTTGCTTGAATTCTTTTTGTCAGAATATGATTTCAAAAAATAGCTCCTGATTCAATTGCTTCATATCACAACTTTGTTGTTAAAAACTATGAGATTATGAGCCCTGGCTCGCCTTATCTTATAATTTTGTCAATATCACTTGGTAGATAGATTGATTATTTTCTCATTGTTATTGTTATTATTATGATTTTGGTTGATTTTAAATATCTAAATCTTGATATCTGCCTTATCATAAGTTTGTGCATGAATGTGGAAGTAGGTTGGGCAGATCTTTCAGAAATTTGAATGCCGGGGTAAGTCTGATGGAGGGGTCATCCATAATGTCGTTCGCTGGAGTATTCGAACATTGTTAGAGGTAAGCTTCCACCTTTACTTCTTCTGCTTTATCTTGAATGTTAAATCAACTTGTGCCATAATAATATATATTGACTTATTGATCAACACCAGATTTTTGAGTTGATGCTCGAAAATTTGAAATAATTATTTCCTGATTTTATTGTTAAAAGTATTTTTTGTTCAGTCATGTCCATGAATATATGTTCTCCCTCCCTTAGGAGATCTTATATGTATATAAATATTTTCATACAGGACCAAGAAGGTGCTACTCTGGTTGTTTCTGCAAAGTTTAATGTCCTTTCTGTTCGTAATATCTACCTTCAGTTTGAAAAGGTCAGCTTCTTAGCCCTTCTTGAAACATGACTTACAAAAGGTTAAGGTATGTGACCTGAAATGTTTCGTATTTGATGGTATGATTCAGAAAGCAGCATTTGTGGCATTACTTGGTTCCTATGATTAACTGCTTATTTCCATGATGGACATAGTTTTATGATCTGAGCAACAAAAGATAAATGAGGTAGAAAGAGAATAATATATCAGTAGAAAAGTGAATGCCTTTAGGTTTAGCAAATCCCAACCACATTACTATCGCGGCAAATATTCCTAACAATAATTTAACTGCTTTTCAGTCAGAAGGTGTGGCTGAGTTTATAATAAATGCTCCATTATCTTCTTGAATAACCTGTCGTGCTGTATTAATTCTTTGTGATAAGTGCTATCATACGCTTGTTGTTACATTTATGCTTACAATCTAAAAGTAAGCCACATCTTGAAATCTATAAATTTGTTGGTCATTTAGATTGAGTTGCTGAAATTGGAGATTATCTTTCTTTGTTTTTTTACTTGGTGCACTGGTATCCCATTGGTACTCATATAGATGAACTTGGTTTTATTTTTTTCTGAAGTCTGAATTGTATCTGCAGATTTCTGTCCAGGATATAAAGATCAGTGAAGAGCTGCAAGCTATAATAGCTCCAGCAATACTGCCACGGTCATTTTTAAGTTTACAGGTGCTTAAATTTACTTCACAAAATTTTGCTTTTTTGCATGAAATCTTTGGGGTCTGATTTTTAGATCCCAGGTGTAGTTGATATCAAACCCCACACCAGTTAGGAAGTTCTATCCTCTTTGAATCTTCAACACATAATTAATTCTGCATAAGTTTTTCACTGCTAGCAGATGTATAAATATAAATAATTCTGCCCAAGTTAAAGAAACTAATTTAGTGCAAAAGAAGTGCCTTTTATGTGGCAACCATTAATTGAGAGCTTTCGTTTGAGAGTTGTGTGAACTTTTATACGCAGATCTTGCAATTTCTGCGCTCATTTAAAGCTCAAATTCCTGTGACAAACCCAAATCCGGGGAGGTAATTATCATTAAATTCTTTTCTATTGCAAACTTTATGCTTCTTGTATGCACACGTAAAAATTGATACAGGTATGACAGGCGATCAGTCGGAGGACTGTATTACCTTTCCTATCTGGATAAAAACATGCTTTTAGGTCGTGCTGTTGGAGGTGGAGGAATATTTGTTTTTACCAAATCTCAACCTCTTCACTTGTGAGGCACAAAACAACTTTGATTGCTTGATTAAGCTCTTTGTGCGCCGAAACACCTTGATTTGGGAAGTAGGACTGGGAACAGAGGCTCGAGGGTTCAAGGAGTTGAATACTTTTCACTGTAGATTGCCCAAGCACTGCAAAAAAGCTTGGCTCTCCCCAGAAATAAAGAAACGCCCCATATCCTTCTATCCTAGTCCTTTGCTATCATGGTGTAAAAATTTAAAAATGAAAAAAGAAAAGAAACAAGCTCATATGATATTGTGATTAATATTGTTTAAAGGTATTAAAAATAAGATATTTTAATTAATTTTTCCGTAAATTCACTGCCTTTTCAACCGGCATTTCAACTGGCATTCACTGCCCAATGAATAATCTAAAATAAATCAACCCAATATATCCACTGCAATGTAGTTGTGCGCATAACGACAGCAACAAATTGTTGGATAATGTGATTGCCCTTAAGATGGGCTTTTTCTTTCACCATTATACGTTGATATACATAGGAATATTATAATACATGAATAATTTTATCGAAACCATAGATGAAGTTTGACATTCTGCTTCAGCCCGCAAAGTTTCTTTAAGCTCTGTTTTCCAGCCGTCTATCTTTCCACTGTATCTACATTATCTTTGATGGCCCCTCTAACATTGATACTATTTTGAGCTTGCAGAATTTAAATCAGCTCCTGCTGTTAGTTGCTTCCCAAAATTGAATGAGTCACGGTTGACTTGAGCCTTCCTTCGCTTGTATGTCAAGGGAAACATGGGTTCATTTTTAAGCGCCTTTGAAACAATGGGTTTACCAAAGAGTTTCTCTGAATTTTTGACACTCACATCAATCTGGCCCTTAATTTGATCTGAAGAAGAAGGCATTTCTGTTTCCTGATTACTGATAACTACATTGGAAGTTCTCGGGACCATGTTTGGAATGCTTGGATTGACAGTAATATGCTCTTGTTGCATTGGTTTTATCTGCCAGTGGCACATTCCTTCATAGCACTGAATGTTGAAAGGAAATTTTGTCAAAGGACTCTCAGGACTTCCTTTACTTCCTGTTCCACAAAAATAATACCTCTTTGCACCCATTGTATCGGTAAATGAATCAGATTCCACATTAACACCCCGTCCCACATTGCTTCTGGATAGTTTCTGATCTCCTAAATGAACAGAATCTTCTGATGATGGATTCATTTCCCTTGTTACCATTCTTGTTGAAGTAGAACTCTCTGAATATCTACTGATTCTTACGGCACTTTCTTGCTGATTCAGTACACACCAAGGCTCCTTCTTTATCATATGAACTTCACCATCACAAACTTTCTGCTGTAGAAAAGGGAATTCACGTGGAGCACCAGCCTCCCTGAAGAATACAGATGCTGGTAAACAAGATATTTTTCCATCAATCAAAGTTTTGCCACTGCCCATCATGATTGGTTGTGGTTGCCTCTGCATCACTTTTGAATGTCCTAGTGGGATGGAAGGAACCCTTGGTACAACTTTCAACAGACCTTTTGGCTCAGATTGATATTTTTCAGGCATGTCAGCAGCAGTTATTTTTGGATTGTGATCTTGGAGTGAGCTTTTATGAGATGTCTTTAACTTGAGAAACCCCTTTGCATTGCAATTTGGAGTAATAAATTTCATCCTTTCAGCAGACAGAGATGAAAAAATATTGTTAGCTGGGCTACTACTTACAAGCTTCATTTTCTTCGAAAGATGGTGCACAGGTGTAACAATGTTAGTCTCATCACCTAAGAAGTCACTATCCTCAGGAATTGTATTCAGATCAAGCAAACTGTTGTTCATGTGTTTTCTCCTAGTCCTCCATGTATGAATTCTTTCCTGAACACCAATGGGCATGTCACACTGATTCCATTGCTTGCTCATGTCTTTGAACATTTCCACCATTTTGTCATGGTAAGATCTTAAAGAGTGATAATACATAGTCCTCTGCATAAATTGCAAACATTCTCTGAAGGAAGTCACCTTTTTAGGATAGAACCCACCTTTCAATCTCTTGAAAAATATATCTACAGGATTGCCAAAATACATATCACTACCACCAAGAAGCTCCTTCATGGTCAACCAAAAAGTCTGCTGGTCGACAGCTGGAAGGTAAGCTGAGAGAAAGAACCTTTCTTCCTCTGTTAAACACGAATTCCATGTCTCCATAGATAATATTTCCCTTAAATCTGGCAAATCATAAAGTTCATATGGTATATTGCACAGCTGCTCTTCCACCATGCCAAGCTCACAACCCACTTCTGCCAGCTCATAATCATCCTCTGAGTCCGCATCCGGGACTGTGCTCTTTTCCACCTTCATGTCTTTACCATTGAAGTTAGAAACTTGTTTACAAAAGCCATCAACCCTCTCGCTGGCTAATCTTCAGAATGCCCAACAAGACAGAAAGGGTTATGCAGTCCATTGTCTAGTTATGGGAATTTCCAAAGTGAAAATCTGATGTCCAGAAGAATTATCCCTGGAAAAAAGGCAGATTTTAGCTATCAAACTAAATATGAACTACTTCAGAATTTCTAAAAATCCAATTCCTGAAATTTGGCTCAAGAATGTTCAATGTTAACTACATAATCTCAAATTTGCAGTTAGAAACTACGGTATTCATATAGTTGACCACATATCTGCATATTGACATGATAGAGCAACTGTAATAACAGACCAGCAACTTCCAAAAACTTAATAATAGAATGATCAGATATTCTAGTTTGTTTTCACTACAGAATTTTAGTCAATATTTAACAACTGGAAATTCAAAACTGAAGCAAAACACCTAACTCAGCATATATAACGAGGAGAAATCTCCTCCAAGCACTAAATCATATCAAGCGTGCAAAATTTCACCTAATTCGATTATTTGTAGCTTCACATTGTCTGGTAATTAAGCTAATCAAGTCAAGACTTTAACATCCAATATCAAAACTCTGACTCCTAAGTAGTATAAAGTCTATACATTTAAATACCACTCACAAGAAAAGCAATGAATGTTTTATTTACACAAACCTCTCAGATCCAACAGTTAATAACTCTAGACCGCAATTCACAATCAAATTCAAGTAATGACCAAAATGATTAAATAAATGCTACAAGGAAAAGCTCTCAAATCTACGATTGTCATCTTGAACAACATACAAGAAATTATAAATATTATAAAAAAGAATGGAGTATGAATCTTCAACATTAGAAGTAACAAAACATAAGTAGATCAAGCCGGTGAATATAATTTACTGGAAATCAGGATGCTTACCGTGCGCTTCTATCAAAAGCGGAAAATCAAGACAATCGGCAGTAGAAGGGAGGAAATTGAAGGCAAATTGAACAAACGAAGCAAGAAATAAGCAGCAATTGAGCAGAAAGAATCGACTGAATTTCCGAGTGCAGAAAGAAACTGAGCTGAAACCCTTAACAGTCGAGTGAAGCAATAGAATCGTGCTTTACTTGGCAACTCTTGAGAATTGCAACAACGCCATTACCTTTTTTCTTCTGTCGTTTCGTCTTTAACATTTCTTTCCACTGTTAAAAATCGATTGAGGTGTGACTTGTTTGTGAGTATGTGAATGTAAATAGACATCAAAAGCTCTTTTATTTTATAGCACCAAATATTAAATACGTATTAGCGTATTGTTGTTCAACAAACTCTCCGTCTGGATTGACTGGTGGATTCCAGCTCCATTGTTAAGTCTGAAATGGGGCAGTGTTTGTCGAGGTAGCTCAAACTCAAGCCATGAATGTTAGTTTGACCTTAATTATTTTAATTTCAATAATTTATTTAAATAAAATGGTCAAAAAAAAATTAAACACATTTTTTTGGAATGGACTAATCCAATCACTGTTATTAACTTAATTTATTTATTAAGGTCAAAGGACTTATTTCTATCCAAGATTTCACTCAAACAAAGTTATTTTTTAAAAATTTAAACATGACTTTCCAATCATTTTACTTTCAATTTTATTAATGTTTTTGATAAAATAATAAAAATATTTTTACTGAAAAAATAAAAATTTATAATAAAAATATGAAACAATATTTAAATATAAAATATTTAAAATTTTATAAAGGCCAAAGGACTATTTCCCACCCATAATTTGAGGCGGGGACAAAGTCTCACCCTCCAAGTTTCAAAAGCTTAGTCTCCCACCTATGGAAATATTTTTTATAATTTTTACACTCAAATTACTAAAAAACCCTTTTAAAAAATAAATCTTTACAATAAAATTATTAAATAATTTTTAAAAAAATTTAAAAATATATTAAAAAAATTTTTAAATTTTTAGCAGCCACCGCCGCCTGTGCCGCGGCGGTGGCCGCCGCTGAAGGAGCCAGGTGGCCGTTTTCGACCACCTGGTTTCAGTGGAGGCTAGATCTGGTCGCCTCCGCCAAAAATAAAGGTCGGAAACGGCGGCTGGGACCAAGACCGGCCCCTTCCGACAGCTTCTTCTGACGGAGGTGGCTAGATCTGGCTGCCTCTGCCCAAACTGAGGCGGCCCGATTTGGCCGCCTCCACCGAACGGGGAGGCCAGATCTGGCCTCTCCTGAAACCAGGTGGTTGAAAACGGCCACCTGGCTCCGTCAGCGGCGGCCACCGTCGAGGCAATGGCGGTGGTGGCTGCTAAAAGTTTTTTAAAATTTTTAAATATATATTTTAATTTTTTTTAATTATATATTTTTTATATATTTTATTTTATTTTTTATAAAATTTTAATGCTAAAATAACAATATTACCTCTAAGTGTTACTGTTTTCTGTTTTATTTAATATTAAATTTTTTCCATGAATGGGAGACTGGGTTTGTGAAACTTGGAGGGTGGGACTTTGTCCCCGCCTCAAACTATGGGTGGGAAATAGTCTTTTGGCGTTTTATAAAAAAAATATATATATATTAAAAAAATTAAAATATTTTTAAAATAATAATTTTAAAATATTTTAATTTTAACGAATTAAAAAGATAGTCACCACCATTGATAATGAAATCAGATAGCTTGTAGCATCCCGGGTTTTTCTAGAAAAGCCCTTAGGGATAGAGTTCTGGGGTTAGAAATGAGACCAGGAATAGGGTGGGGGTCTTGAGGAGTTCAGGGGTGAGATGGTAGTTTTTCAGAGCTGAGTGGCCTTCGTATGATGCCTTTAGGGAGGTTTTAATCATGCGAAGCGCGGGAAATGGATGATTATTCATTTTCCCTGGTGCACTCCCGTGCACAGTGCCCTGCACGCCCGTGCAGGTGGGTAACAGGAGAGAGAGACGGGAGATTTATTAGCTTCTCACCCAGCTTTTCCCATTTCTTCAGCTCAGTTTCTCTTGTTTTCAGTAGCTCCCAGCCCTAGATCAGATTTCCAGCTTCCAGCAGCTCTCAATTCAGTTAGAGAGATCAGAGATTAGCTTGAGAAATAGTTTTCAGCAGCCATGGCGAGAGGTAAGTGTCTCTTACTCTCTCTTTGAGTTTTCCAGCTTGTTTGATGTGGATGGAAACGTGTGTTTCCATTTCCAGCTTGAGATGCTATGCTTGTATGTGTATATGATGATGAGATGATGATTATATGTTGATTGAGATGCTTATTTTCCACCCAAAATGCATGCTTGCTTTGCTTGTGTGTGTTAGTGAGAGAAATATAGATTTTCATGGTGGATTCAGTAGAGATAGATGGATGATGAAATTGATGCATGCTATGTGTATATGGAAGTGCCTTGAATGCATGTTTCCAGTTAATTTCAGTTTGGTTGAGGATTGTGTGTGTTTGGATGGATTTCCAGCTTGTTCCAGGTGGGTGCTCGTGTTGCAGAACCAGACACACGCCCGTGTGTCCGCTTGAGCACGCCCGTGTGCACCTCGTGCACACGGCCAGGATTGCAAGGGACACGACCGTGTGTCATGAGGGACACGGCCGTGTGCCCCTTCTTTACGTGTTTCAGCCCAGATTTTTCAGAGGAGAGCACGGCCAGACACACGACTGGGGCACGGTCCCGTGTGTCTGGGCACACGCCCGTGTGCTTTGCTTGGCACGGCCGTGTGTCTCTCCTACACGACCGTGTGCTTGGCCCACACGCCCGTGCGTCCGTCAGTTTTTCCAGAAAATGAGCAGAAATGAATGATTAAAGGTTTGGTAATCCATCCAAGGCCTAAATGACATCAGATAACAGCGAATTCAGATAATAATACAGCATATGCATAGCATGACACAGCATGTAGCCTGAATGAGGATTCAGGGATCCAAATTCAGTAGATTTCAGAAGTCAGAACCCAAGTTATGGGTTTCAGTTTTGGGGTGAACTCGAGGGGGCATCTGTGGGACCCAGCTCTCTGACACCAGTCAGTCAGCTCAGCAGTATATCAGCAGATCAGTTTCAGTTTTCTAGTCAGTAGCTAGAATTTTCAGCCCACTTGCCTAGGATGCCGAATCCCTGTGTTCATCAGCCTGATCAGCAGCAGGTACCTTCAGGTACAGTCAGATAGATTCAGATGCATGCATCAGCATACCGTTTCAGTTTCAGTTCAGCATGTCATGACATCCATCATGCCATGA